>PVKC010019918.1:0-18849 GCA_004027635.1 Crocidura indochinensis
ATTATTCCTTGGTTATACTTGCCAAAGCTGGCCAATTTTTAATCATTTTAAAATTTAGATAGCACTGGTCTTCAACACTATGTACATTTTAATAGTGGTGAAAACCATGCAAACAAAATTCATATCTTGACAAATGTATATATTTTGCTATATCGACCACCAAAAATCAAGTTTCTACCCATCACCATCAAAACCTTGTCAGTTTTGATAGTCATTAAAATGAATTGACGTTTTGATTTTGTTGATATCCCTGTAGTGTCTTTCTATTTCAGTATAACCCAAACTTGTATTTACACTTTATTTGCTTAACTTATTTTAAATTGATTCTTTTCTAAATTTTAAGTATATATTAAATACGTTGACTTATATTTCAGTATTTTTATTTGCATATATAAAATGAGCTCTGAATTTTATATTAATATATGCATTTATTATATACTCTATTCATTGGTTATTTAAGAGAGTTTTAAAAATTCTCAAATATAAGTAGAAGTTTATATTTGTAAATATTAGAGAAGTTAAATTATGGAATAGTTATAGAATTTTATGATACTTAAAATGTTAGCTATAATGATATGTAATCTCTATATATTGCATAGTCATGGTATTTACATGTGACATGTAGTGAGATAGTTATTTATTGATTAGTAAATTAAAACATAAAATTAAAATGGTCTATGCATATGAATTTAAAAATATTCATATAAAGTTTAAAGTACAGAAAAACAATAAAATACTATAGGGTGTTAAATATTAAGATAGCGAACATCTAATATCTGCAAGTATCTATTATCTAATATTAGTGGTGTTGAGTTGTATAGATTCAGACATAGTCCCAAGAAACAGACAGACAGACTAATTAGCACCATGGTTCTCATGGTGACTAAGAAAAGCTATATTCACCCCAAATCAGTGTTCCTTGAGAAGAGCACAGGAGAACTGATTCTTTTTGTGACTGTGTACTTCTTTCAATCAATAGGTCACACTGCAACACATTACAAATGCCCCCACATTACAGCAGTTACAGTGGAAAAGTAAAACATTACTCCATTACTATTAGTGAAGAAATAATAAGAAAACTTCAAAAAAATTGACAGAATTGAAAATATTGGTAGGGGCCCGGGAGATAGCATGGAGGTAAGGCATTTGCCTTTCATGCAAAAGGTCATCGGTTCGAATCCCGGTGCCCCATATGGTCCCCCGTGCCTGCCAGGAGCGATTTCTGAGCATGGAGCCAGGAGTAACCCCTGAGCACTGCCGGGTGTGAACCCCCCCAAAAAAAGAAAATATTGGTAGAAAAATGAAAAATCCAATGAAATGTCTCACCAGCAAGGTAACTGTTGCCGAGGAATTCAGTGAGCATGAAGATAAGTTGGATGATGTCTCCAAACAACAGCAGAAGATGGAAAAGAGTCATCAAATAAACAAATAAAGATGAAAAAAATCTCAAATAAATGAAACAGAACATGTTCCAATAGAACATTGGAATAAATTAAATAAAAACAAAATAAGAATCATTGGAGTTCAAGATGCCAGAAAGAAAACCTTGATGCAGAAGCAATTGTCAAAAGACATTCTTGCTGATAAGTTTCTAGAGCAGGAATGCATGCACCTCCATTTTGAATGCTGAATGAAAACTAGCCAAAAGAAAACTAAATAAAAGCACACCAATGCACATCCTAATCATAACAATGAAAAAAAAATAGAGATAGAATACTGAAAGCAAAAAAGATCAAAAAGGAAAATGATAGATAAAGTGGTATCCTTAAGATTTATAGCAGATTTATCATAAGAAACTCTTTAGGCCAAAAGGCAGTGGGGAGCTATAATAAAGAATTCAACAAGTGAGTCTCACCAAGAATACTTTACCTAGCTAGATTCTCTTTCAAGTTTGAAGGAAATATACACAACTTCATGGATAAAACATAGCCTATAGACAGAAAACCAAATTCAAAAAAAGAACATAAGTGGATACTTGTATATAAGACAAACCCCACAAAAACCAGCAATTTTTTTATAAAAAGGTGGCATAAAATTTGCATGACAATCATCTCTCTCAAGTCCATGGACTAGGTTCCGGGCGGTGGCACTGGAGGTAAGGTGCCTGCCTTGCCTGCACTAACCTAGGACGGACCGCAGTTCGATTCCCCGGTTCCCCATATGGTCCCCCGTGCCTGCCAGGAGCGACTTCTGAGCCAATAGCCAGGAGTAACCCCTGAGAATCACTGGGTGTGGACCAAAAACCAAAAAAAAAAAAAAAAAAGTCCATGGACTAGATGCACCAATGAAGAGAATCAGAGTGGTAGAATAAACCAGTTAATTAAATAAAACATTATGCTTCTTTCAAGAAACTCATTTAAATAAGCAGAGCAAACACATTCAGTCAAAGGTTTGTTAGCACAATCTTGCAAGAAAAAAACTCCCTTAAAAAGGCTGGGGTGTCTATATTACATATTGGGTTGTCTATTATACAACACAAACCTTAGGCTTAAAAGATTATCAGAGAGAGAGGGTCAATTCTCAATAATCAACAAATATATATATCAAGAAGAAATCAAATTCCTAAATTTATATGCGCCCAATGAGGGGTCAGGAAAATAATTAAAGAACTGCAATAGTCATGACAAAACATATCAATAGCAACACAATAATAAGTGGAGACTTGGAGCAAGAGTGTCGGGGGGCTGGAGTTATGGCACAAGCTCTAGGGCATCTACCTTGCCTAAGCTAGCCTAGGATGGACCGCGATTCGATCACCTGGCACTCCATATGGTATGGTCCCCTAAGACAGGGGTGATATCTGAGTGCATAGTCAGGAATAATCTTGAGCGTCACCAGGTGTGGCCCAAAAACAAAAAACAACAACAATAACAACAAAAAAACCCTGGAGACTTCAACACCACTGCTACCTCTTGATAGTTCAGCCAGGCTCAGCAAGCATCTAATGGCAAGGGAAGAAATAGAAGAGAGACTATTAGTGTATATAGTTTATATATGTATATATACATATATATATATGTATATATATATATAAAACTTTTCATACCAAAATATGCTGAATACATATTCTCCAGTGCACATGGTATATCCTCCAAATTGACCACAGGTGAGGCTAGAAATATACCTCCATAGAATAAAGATAATATAAATACCATCAACTATCTTCTCAGACAAGGATGCATCTAAATAGACATAAATATAAATATATAAAAAACATAAAATATAAGAAAAACGAAATACTTTTAAAACTTAAAAAAATTGAACAAACCAGTACTAAACAATCAATATCTCAAAGAGGAAGTTAAAAGATTTCTGGAAACAAAACGGAAATGAGGACACACATTATCAGAATTTGGGACACAGCAAAAGAAGTATTAAGAGAAAAATTTGTAACTTTACATGCATTCATCAGGAAGGAAAAGAAAATAACGTAATAGCACAGCATAAAAATGTGAAAATGACCAACAAAATTATCATACGAGGAAGTCAAAAGGAAATAAAACAGAGTGAAATTAAGGACCTGGACACCCCCCCCAAGAAAAAACAATTCAAATGGTTAATGAAAGCAAGAGTTGTTTCTTTGAAAAAAATAAAGATTAATACACTAGTAAAAAGACTCACAACACAGGAGAACCAGTTAGAATTAATTTCTCTGGACAAGAAATTGGTGTTAAAAAAAGGAGAAATTGACACAAAAGGCACCTCTCCAATGACAATAGTACAGGCTACAGTGTCAAAAGGGAAGAGAGTGACACACAGTAGAGAGAGAGAAAGAGAGAGAAAAGCAAATTGCCTGTCCCAGGTGGGGGTAGGAGTGGGAGACAGGAGGGAAACTGGGACATCAGTGATGGGAAGCATGTACTGGTGAAGGTACATTGCTAGATTTCAGTTATGAACAATTTTGCAACTGCAGTACTTAAAAAAACAGTAAATTGGAAAATAAAGAGTGAAACCTCAATAAACTGAAACAGAAATGAAAGGGGATGCCACAAGAGACATTATATAAATTTAAAGGGTTTACAGAGATTACTTTGAGAATCTTAATCTCATAAAACAACAGAACCTAGAAGAAATCAATGAATTTTGCACTCATACCTTATATATACATATATTTATATCTTACATATACATACTTTTGGACTCTTGTCTTCCAAAGTTTGAAACAAGATGATGTGGATTACTTTAACAACGCTATCATTATTAAGGAAATTGAAATGTTAAACAAAGTCTTCCCAAAAATGAAAGCCTGTGTCAAGATTAATTCAGTGAATTCTTTCAAATCTTTAAAAAATACCACCTGCCAATTCTTTTCAGGATCTTCCAGCAAATTTAATAATCAAAAACACTCCCAAAGAGTTTCTATGAGCTAACCTCACCTTCATAGAATAAAACAGACTTAAATATCTCCAAAAAGAAAACTACAGACTGATATTGTTAATGAGCACAAATGCTCAACATAATGCTAGCAAATATGATCCAACAATTCAAAAAGGTCGTACAACATGTTTAGTCAATATTCAATACCATATAATGAAAGAAAAGATAAAATAATATGATCATATTAATGGATTTATTTAAAGTATTTGACAAGACCTCATATCCAGTAATGATAAAAAAATACCTCAAGAAGATGAGAATTGAAGGAAAATATCTCAATATTGTAAAAAATCATTTACACAAGTTCACAGTAAACACACTCAATGGGGAAATAAATAAAAGCCATTTTCTAAGATCTAGTAGAAGGCAAGGTTATACTTCTATTCAATAGTAGAAGTTATTTGCCAGGACAATTAGGCGAGAGAAAAATATATCAAGGGCATTCAGATAAGAAAGGAAGAAGTCAAGCTTTCATTAGTTGGGGAGGCATGACACTATATTTAAAAAAATTCTAAAGACCGTACTACAATGTTTCTAAAAGCAATAGGTTTGCACAGTATAAGTACCAGGCTACAAAATGAATATGTAAAAACACATGGCTTTTCTATATAAAATAATGAAAGAGAAGAAAGGCAATATATATGTATATATATATATAATTATTTTGAGATCCAAGTGAATTACAAGTCTTTCACAGTTATATTTCAGGTTCATAGTGACAGTGAGTTAGGGCAATTCCCACCACCAGTGATGACCTCCATCCACTACTGTTCCCAGTATGCATCCCTTACCTCCACCTATAATCCCTGGACTGCACATATAACAGGTACCTTTTGTGTATAGCTTGTTGTAATTTGGTTCTCTTGATTCTATTGTCATTGATTTTGGGTTGGGGTTAAGGTATGATTATCTTTTAATTTCCACTCAATGCTCATGAGACTGCTTTACCCCTGGTACCATCTAGTATTTTTATCAATTTGTAGTAAGACATGAAAATATGAGGCAGAACAAGATGATTCATGTTTTATAGTTCTGTTTTTAAAAAAGGAGTTAGAAGAAAGCAGATAGAAACCTCTGTCTTGAATATAAATTTAAAAGAAGAAAATAAGTAAAAAAATGTAAAAGGGGAGGCTGGTGTTAATTTTGTAGCCTGACACATTGCTTTATGAATTTATTGTTTATAGAAGCATTTTAGTAGTGTATTTAGGGTTTTCTAAATATAGTATCATGTCATATGCAAAAGAGCTTGACTTCTTCCTTTCCTATCTGGATGCCCTTGATATCTTTTTCTTGCCAAATTATTATGGCAAGAACTTCCAGCACTATGTTAAATAGGAGTGGTATGAGAGGCCATCGCTCCATGTTTCTCCAGGTTCGTGAGCATAAGCCTTACAGCTTTTTCTGGCTCTACTTTTAGAGTAGTAGTTCTTGGTCTAATCTTGTTCATGTTGTAGTAGTATTCATCTTTGTCATTTTTGAGATTGAATGCAATTTGGTCTGATATAAGTATGGCTATCCTAACCCTTTTTTTGTTTTTCAATGGCATGTAGAATTAATATCCATTCTTCTACCATCAGCCTGTGGTTTATTTTTGTTTGTTTGTTTGTTTGTTTGTTTTTGGATCCCACCCATTGACTCTCAGGGGTTATTCCTGGTTATGCTCTCAGAAATCTCTGTTGGCTTGGGGGACCATATGGGACACTGGCGGTGGCAGGGGGGAGAGGGGAATATCAAACTGCAGTCTATTCTTGGCTAGTATGTGCAAGGCAGACAACTTACCTCTTGCACCACCACTGCAACCCCTATCCTGAGCTTTTAAGTCAGTTTGGTTTTCACAAATATTGTTAGCTCCTTTTTTTGTCTGAAAATGCTTTTAACCTTCCCTTCCATGAAAATGAGAGTTTTGCTGGGTAGTGGACTTTAGGTTGAAAGTTTCTTTCATTTAGTAGTTTAAATATGTTATTACACTGTCTTCTTTCCTACATTGTTTCAAATGGAGGATCTGCTTTTAATCTTATGTTTCTTCCTTTGAACATGAGACTTTTCCTTATTGAGAAATAAGTAATCAGAATTACTCTCTATCTTTTTCCTTTTTTCTTCACATATATATCAATACAGTTTTTTTTTTTTTGCCGGGGGGGGGGGGATTGAGCCACATCTATCTTTTCTCAGAGATCAGTCCTGACTTTGTACTAAGGTCATCATTCCGGTTAAGTTTCAGGGACTATGTGGGGTGTCTGAAATATAACCTGGGTTTCATATGCAAGCGAATCATCTCTCCAGAACAAAACTGGTTGCTTTTTGTCCACTGCATTTTGTGTCAGTCTCACTGATGTTAATTGATCTCATTGTTGTCTTGATTTGAATTTCTTGATGATTACTGATATTAATCACTTTATATACTTATTAAACTACCAGTATATTATTTTGAGGAAGTTTCTTTTTATGCATTTTCCTCGTTTTTGATTTACATTTTACAGTTGATTTATATACCTTGAATATCAATACTTTCTAAGATGATTAGTTGGAACATATTATATTCCAGTCTGTGAGACATTTTTTTTATTCTTGTCACTATTTTTAAGGTGCTGAAGCTTCCAAATTTCATGTAGTTCTATTTGTGTTTTTTTTTCTTCCAGGTAGTTGGCCAATAGTATTGAAGTTGGTCAATATATAATTAATGACATATCTAGATTGTATGTCATGAAGAGTTTTGTCAATGTTTTTCTTAATCTCCCTATTTTATATCATGCACAAAACTCAATTCAATATACAGACCTCAACATCAATATTTTTAAATTAGGCTTTACAAAAGTTTCAAATTGATATTGAATTAATTAAAAAACATTTTAGTATGTATTGAAAGTATTAAATAAACTACACTGGATATTAATGGATGAAACAGTAAAAATGATTATTTTTCAGTGTAATTAAAATTAGAAAGACATAACAATTAGATAATAATTTCAGTGGTATATGTTATTTATTTAAGGAAAAATTAAATATATTGGGGAAGTAAAAATAAAGTTGAGTATTTAAAATTGAGCATATTGTTTCTTTTTAAAATTACTTTAAATGATTTATAATAGATTATTTATACATTGAATATTCCAAAACCAAGCATAACATCATTATCATTGTCTCTCCAACCAAAATCTAATTGTGTCTTCTTACCTCAATTACTTTCTTAAGTTCCTTAAAAAGTCATTTTTGATTTTGGACGTATCTGGCTTAGGGATTAATCTTGATTCTGTACTCAAGGATCACTCCTGTAGGTTCTGAGGACCATAAGAAGTCTGGATTGACAGTATGCATGCAAGGCAAGTACTTTCCTTTCTGTACTATCTAGATAGGCAGATAAAGGGGTTCGACAGCATCATTACATCATTAGTTTAAGGGATATTGTAACCTACAATTCTGATTCTGGATGTGGAATGCTGCCCTGGTTCTTACCTCTCTTTACCTCACCCATGTATCCAATATCCTTAATCAATATCCCATATGTTATTACCAATCCTAACTGCTCTATCTATATTATTTTCATGGAAGAATCTTCCTTATAAAAAAGTGCATTACAATAATGATGTTTATTCCAGTAAACTTAGACTCTTGGGTGTGTAAAAATATAGCGCAGATAGATTAAGATTAAGATTAAGTCTTCTCATGATTACTGATTCTAAGCAATGCATATTGCACATGGAGAATAGTTGGGCACTCAGTCCAAAAGAGCACCCCCCCCCAATTTTTCTCTTTGTGTCCAGTTTCCTTAATTATCATGGGGACCTTGATTCAGCTTGTTCACCAGGAAATTGTCCCCAGAAATATGTTAACAAACTCCTTTTATTTTTTTATTTTTTGGTTTGGTTTAGGGCCACACCCTGTGACACTCAGGGGTTACTCCTGGTTATGCGTTCAGAAATCACTCCTGGCTCATAGGACCATATGGGACTCTGGGTATTGAACCCCGGTCCTTCCTCGCTCAGCCATGTGCAAGGCATATGCCCTACTGCTGTGCTATAGCTCCAAACCCACACTCCTTATTTTTTTTTTTTAGAAACTTAATGATTTATTTAAGTGTCACATTGGCTTTTACGGTTCTTACCAGTCTTTACCTCACCCATGTGTCCAACGTCCTCAGTCAATATCCCATATCTTATTACCAATCTTCCATTCTGTTATCCTTCCTCCCAACACCCTATTCCTTGGCATTCATTTCTATAATCCAAGCACAGGTTTGCCCACATGTTATACAAGATTTGACAGATTGAACGTGAAATAACCATAACAAACCATTTACTGAGAACTTATAATGCACTAGCCATAAACTCCTTCAACCTGTATAGCACTCTTGAACAGAGAGAGAACTGCTATCAGTCACTCTGTATTGTTAAGGAAGTACTGTTTTCATAGCTGAAATAAATTGTTCACAAGAAGCCTGTAAAAACTAGTCAGAAATCAAAGATGGGTTTGTTTGGTGCAACACATAGATTTAGAGATAGTCCATTTTTACTGCTTCCAGAGACACAGACATCCCAAGGAGGTACAAGTTTGAGTGCAAAGTTACACTGGAAACTAAGTATAAGGCACGGTTCAGAAAAACAAATTATTTTAACTTATCATTTTTTACCTTTCTGACTATTTTGCAATCAGTGAGGTTGATTAAGGGCATGATACTTTAGAATTTTGTAAAAATAAAGGAAGAAGGGTCATTTTGATACTTTCAAAAATACTCCACTTATTCTAAGGCTCAGACAGTTAATATGTTAATATGCCACCTATGAATATGGGTTCTTTATTTTTGTTGATGTGATTTCTAGAAGGCATTTGGAAATAGAAACAGTGTTCAGGAGCAAAAGGCCAAGCTCTTATGGATCTTATCAGCCACTCTGTTTTTTCTTCTTAGTTGATGCAGGTGTTAATTGGAAATGATCCTCTTATTTCTCAGAAGAAACAAAAAATTAAAAGACTGATTGCTGGGCCTGACTTTTCACAATGCCCCTGAACTTCATCCCGCATCAGGAGGCTATAAACTGGCAAATTGTGCTGAATCTGTTTCGAACTAGCAAAGGTGTTAAAATTGAAATGTAGGAAAACAGAGTAAGTTAAAATAAAGAAATAATGTCTTCCTAAGGAATTTACATAAGGGTTTTTTTTTCACTATAACTCCTAATGACTCACACTCTGCTTACAGCACTCACTTATTTACATAATTTCTCAGGTCCTATGAATATTTGACCTCTCTCATTTCTCAGTGCAGATCAGCCTTTGAGAGTCAGCGTTTGTGCACTATAACCTGGTTATCTATGACATCACATAAGTTATAGATGCTGTTTAACCTGCACCATCTTATCTGTAGAATTGAAACTATCGTTTTTTAAATTATTGTGTGTAATGTTCTATGCACATACCTGCAAAAACATTTCCACTAACTTTGTATGGGCTGCTTTTGTTTTGCTGTATTTATAGTTAGAAAATCTGGGACCTACGTATAGCAAAACCTTCTTGCCTTTCATAGTGGAATTGTTCCTCACTGTGAACTTTTTGCCTTACTCTTTTTTCTAATTTTTTATTTCCTCTAAGAAACCTGGGTCCCTTGAAACTAATCGGTATTTACTTCCCTTATAACCTAATCATGATAACTAGGGATAACTACCTCATCTGGTTTTCAACTAGGGTTCTGACCATTAGAAATAATTATCAAGATCAAGATTGATGTTTGAAATATCACCTATATATTAATATTTTGGCTAAACTTAAGTTACATTTTTTTCTTCACTTGCTAGGTTGTTATTAGCTTTCAATTATACTATTTGGATAATTCATTAATTAGAGCCAATTCTGATCATTTTACTGATTTATCTATGGGATTAGTAATCCTTATACATATTAAAAAATAGCTAGAGGATTGAGAGATCTTGAAAAAGACCTCCTGCTTCAGGTTTTAAGCAGAATGCTTTTAGAGAGAAAAGACATATTAATATCTTTCAGCTACTTTTCAAATGCCCCAAAGTTTAGTACTTTATTAGACAACATGCAATAATATGTAATATAAAGAGGTCATGATATTTGATACATAATATTTGATGTTTTTATGCTGATTATATTGTACATACAATAAAAATTATAATGTGCATAATATAAAAATTTCACTTAATAAGAGTGTTAATAAAAAAGTAAAATAACACCTCTTTGCATCTTTCACCAGGTTTTCCAGGTCATTTGCTACATAAAGTAAACATAACTTAATCATATCTAAAAATACCAAAACAATTCATAACTTGGCAAGTAATTAAAATTTAAAAAAACTCAGCATATTATTTACAGTGCTAATCATTGGAGTTAACAAAATGATTGTTATTGAGATATATTTCATTAAAATTTTGTTTTGTTTCGAGTCCACACCCGCCAACTCTCAGGAGTTAATCCTGGCTCTGTTCTCAAAAATCACTCCTGGCAGGTTCTGGGGACAATATGAGATGCTAAGGATCTAACTTGGTCAGCCACATGCATGGCAGAAACCCTACCCACTGTGCTATGGATCTGGTCTCCATTTTTAAATATTTTTTATGATAACTAAGAGCTCTGATGCTGGAATACAAATCCCAATATTGAATGCTGAGTCTCTCACTAATTTCTTGGTTACTTTCTTCTATTTCTCAATTATTTACTTTGCAAACTAAAGATAGAGATGAAAATGAAAGTTTTCTTCATTTTTTAGGATGAACAGAAGTGCTCAGGAAAATGGATTAAGAAAGAATTAGCCATTATTTGAAAAATTACTCGGGTTTATTGTAAAATTTATATATATAATTTTTGGGTGACATTTGGCAGCACTCAGGGACTACTCTTGGTCTGAACACAGGAATTACTCCTGGTGGGGTTGGTGGACCATACGGATTCTGAGAATTAAACTCAGATCGGGTCTTGCAAGGAAAATGTGCTATCCACTGTATTATTACTAAGACCCCTATTGCAAATAATTTTATACCTTTCCTCTTGCCTGATGATCCATCACATCAAATACAGTTTTTGCATATATGAAAGCATGGAGATTATACTTAGTACAAAGGGAAAAGAAAGAATCTCAAACTGCTATTTCACTCACTATCTATGATCAAGTCCACTATTTATTTGAGAATTTGCTTTTGTTTGTATTGGTGCCACACCAAGTTTGCTCAAGGATTATTCCTGGTTTATTTTCAGGGATCACTTCTGGCAGACCATACACATTTCCAGAATGGATACTGGTTTGGCTATGTGCAAAACAAGTACCTTACTCACGGTATTATCTCTTTAGTCTTATATTACTTGTTTGAGAAAATAGAAATGTTAAGATGACTTCAACACACTTCTAACATTTTAGTTCCACCCTAATACACATATTACTATAACTTGTTTATATACACATATATAAAACACATATTACTATAACTTGTTTATATATACATATATAAAGTGTCTCTCTCTTTTTATATAAGGCCAATATCTTATTTTTTCACAGGACTCTAAGCCTCTTCTCTTCCTGAAGTTAACTCATCTCCTTCCTGGTTATATTTTATATATGTACTGAAGTCTTAGCACAAATACATATGATTTCTGCCATGTTGGTGTTAGGAGAAAGTGTTCCTTGAGTTTCTATATAACTTGGTTTTGGTTGTTTGCTTTGGGTCATACCTAGCAGAGTGTATTCCTTTCTCTGTCCTCAGGGATTGCTTCTGCTAAGACTACGGGGACCAAGAGGAGTCCCAAAAATACAAAGTGGGATAGTTATGAACAAGGCCAGTAATATGCTTACTGCACTCTTTTTCTGGACCCATATTTTTGCATTTTCAGATATATTTAATATAGAATATAGTATTGAACTATAATTTACACATTGATATAACATCTACTTGCCTAAACTGCCAGTTCAGTGTTTTTAATATGCTCAATAATTCTCAAACAATTACAATTTTGTGTGTGTATTTTGGGCCACACCAGATAGTGATCAAGTCTTACTTCTGACTTTTCCCTCAGAGATGACTCCTAGTGAGCTCATAGAACCACATGTGGAGTTAGGGAACAGGCCCAGATTGGCTATTTGCAAGACAATCTCCCTGACTGCACATTGCTTTTGCTCCAAACCATCACACATTTTTAACTTTTGTGAATATCACCTCAAAAATATATTCAATTAGTATTAATTCACTACTGCCTCTTGCCCACAGTAATCAGCAAGCATTAATTTACTTTCTATTTCTATGTATTTGGATACTTTGGACATAATATATAAAATCATATAATACTATTCATTCTATAGAATGCTGGTTTTTAATATTTATCCATGTTGTAGTATGCATTAGCAGTCATTCTTTTTGATAGCTTTATATTCTTCCAATGCATAAAATAAGAGGCTCTGTCTACGTTTTATGACAGTTGATCTGTCTGTACTCTTTTTTTCATATTAAGGAGAACTTTGTTGTGAACGCTAATATGTTTTAATGAGTTTACTCCTAAGATAAAAATTTTGGGTTACATTTAAAATTATTTTTGTTCTGTTTTGTAAAACTTTTTTTTTAAACAACAACAACAACAACAAGACATTCTTATCAGCAGTATATATGGATTGATATGTTTCTTTTCATTAATTGAGTTCAGAAGTTGCATTAACATTTCAGGTTTAGAAAAGTCAGAGCTGGTTTTAATATATTATTTGTTTTATATGATGCTTATTTTGAAAACTTAGTCTTTTTTTAAAGGGTTTGGTTTATTTTCTTAAGATATACTGATCACTAGATTTCTTTTCTTAACATTATTTGTTCTCAGTATCAGTGAAATAGTGTCCTCATGGTATAATCTAGGAAGTTTGTTTACTCCATTTTTTAGCTTGTGTAGACTTGTTATTTATTCTTAATAATATATGTATCTAAAACAACATTATTATAATAACAGCATAGGAGGAGACTCTTGAATTTCCTTCTACAAAATAATTCTTTTTGAGAAAAATCCAGAAACTGACTATAAAGATATCAGGCAACTAAGAATAAAGCACCTTAAAATAGGTAAGAGGGACCAGAGCAGTGGCGCAGAATGGTAAGGTGTCAGCCTTGCTGTCTTTAGCCTAGGATAGACTACAGTTCCATCCCCCTGTGCCCCATATGGTCCCCCAAGCCATGAGAGATTTCTGAGCATATAACCAGGAGTAACCCCTGAGCGTCACTGGGTGTGGCCCAAAAATCAAACAAAAAAATAGGTAAAAGACTGGAATGCAATTTCATTTTCTGCCTAGTCTTGGCATAATACCTTAGACTTGTGAGGGACACCTAACTCCCAGCTTCTCCTTTGGGGCCATTTATCTCAAACCCCATCTTTAAAGGCTTCCAAACATAGGACGGGCCTTCCCTTTGACCTCTGAAAGAAAACTGAAGTTTATTCCATGTAAGAAAATACCAAATATGCTTACTTTTCAAACCCATGTTCTATCTCAAACATGTTTTCATTTTAGAGTCAGAAGAAGCCGAATAGAGGCTTAAAGAGAGAAGAGATCTCTCTAACATATATTTCTCTCTTTTTTATTTTCACTTGCTTCTAAATAATTTTAAATAAAAAGTCCTTGCTTCAAATCCCCCTAAAATGAAAAAAAATAGCAACAAATAACTTGTGTTCTATATCAGGAAGCAAGACATAAAGTCACTTATATTTGTAAATTACATACTATTTATATTTGAAACAATCAAGAGACTTAACCTGACACTGCTAGAAATAGTAAACTGAGTTAGCCAAATTGCCGTTTCAGCTTTCTATACTCATTATATACACTTCACTTCCATTGCTTCTGACCAGTTTTGCATCTTTGAAGTAAATGGCAGCATTCTATAGATGTCAAGTAGCTTAGTCTTTTTTTAATCTGCCTGAACACTTCTGATTTTTTATTCTCTGATCTTGTCACATATAAAGTAATTGTTTTGTTTTATTTTGTTTTGGAGCCCCAGCTGAATGTGCTCAGGGGTTACTCCAGTCTCTGAGCTCAATGATCACTTGGTAGGGCTCTGAGAAACACAGGAATTGTTAGGGATTGAAACTGGGTTGGCAGTTGGCAGTTGTTAGGGTGCTGATAGCACCCTATCAGATTTACTATCTTACTGACCCTACAAAGTCATTTACTAATAAAATCTTATTTATTATTAACATTTTTGTGTCCATTTATCTTTCAGTTCATCATTCTTTTATTTGTTGTCTTTTGAATAAAATGTAAACATTTTAGTATAAAGGAATAATTGCTTTGTAAAATTATGATTTTTAGCTCATTTTCTTAGTTACTTTCTAGGATGCTTCTGGAACCTTTTAGAGACCATTTTAATGCTTACTCTGATGTCTAAAGTGCATTTTTGTAATAGCTCTCTTAATTCTAAATTTATATAACGAGACCCTATGCTTACAGTATAGACATGTTCCTATGTGTCTAAGATCTCATAAACAACTATGCTAACATGGAGGATCCGGGTCAGGCTGTTATCAGAGGTATATTAAGAAGTCTTGTAATTTATTCCACTTTGTCATGGACTCTTGACAGGGACCTTGTCTATGCCTGCACTTGTTTCTTCTCATGTACATTCAATTTTATTGTAGTCAGTGGAAATTACTAGTTGTAGTAAGCAGCCTGTGTGTGAAAAGCAAACTAGGAGAGATCATTGGTTTTTTTTTCCCTGCTCTCCTTACAAAGCAGAGCAAATTAATGAAAGGCTTTATCTTTATCATAAAACAACAGTCTCTGTAGCTCCGAAAATGCAGGCAGTAATATAACAGAAGTGTGCTGCAAAGATTAGTGGTGGGGAAAAGTAATGAATAATGTATCAAGATATTAAACTGGATTTGCACACTGAGGTAGCTTGTCAGAGCCGTGGGTAGCTTATTTGACGATTCATCTTCGTCAGCAGTCACAGAGTATGTTTTGGCTAGCCTCATTAGAACATCTCTGATGTAGCTACGCTCTATTATTCGTATATAAAATGTTCATGCCAAAGAGAAAGTGGTGCTTGAGCTCGCAAGTCATTGACACAGAGTGTCCATATCTATATAAACAAATAAGCTTGGGGTCATCAGAAAAGAAAACAGTTTTTTGACTTTAAGTATTCATTTCACCCAGGAAAGCATCTTAAGGAGGCATAGTAATTTCCACTAAATATTCAAATAGCAGAAAACTGTTTTAGAGTAATTAAGATAGCATCTGTCTAAGCCCGTTTTAAATTAGTTGAAACAGTTACACAAAACTATGCAGTTAGACTGGCTAGGCCTAAAATGTAGGGTAACGCAAGCTATCATGGCACATGCATTTTCTGAAATATTTATATCCCCAATAAGAGTTTGCAAGAATAAATATCTTCTCATTATGTCAAAACCCTCTGGAAGGGAGAAAATCAAAGTAATACGTAGGGAGAGAAATGGAGAGCAATAAAATTTACACAGAAAAGCATGATCAGAATAGAATTCATTCAAGGTCAGGAGCTCAAATTGTGTTTGTTTGATTCTATCCAAACCAAAAAAATCTCAGTCTAATTCTCAAAGCCAAAAAAAAAAAAATCTCTTTCTAGCTGAGCATAGCTAGGTCATCCAATTCCCTCCTGCAGAGCCTTGTGTAGTTCCTGGATTAAACAGACACAGGTGGCTAGATGACAGAGCCTCAGGACAGTAGTTCATCCAGAATATGGCACACGTCTCCAATGAACACTGCTGGGGACCTGAATTGCAGTTTTTCAGTTGAAAACAAACTCTCCACAGTCTAAAAATGAAAGTCACTCTATGTTTCTCTCGTAATTTTTACACTTATTGTCCAGTGAGAATCTCAAAGGTAAATCTGGCATGGTCACATCAGAAAGATTACAAACAAAAATCTCACCATGATCAGTATTATCATTATTTTCTAAGGGCTATATATATATTTTTTTTTCACAAAGAGAGGTGAGTGCAGTTAGACAAATAGGTACACTAACAACTATCATGACAATGGTAGAGAGTGAGAGAAATAGAATGTCTGTCTCAAAGACATGCAGGAGGTAGGGGAGGAATGAAAGGGAGCAAGAAGTGAGAAGGTTGCACTGTTGAATGGGGGGTGTATTTTTTATGACTGTAACATTTTATGACTATAAACGTGTTTGTCATGTTTTTCTGACTAAAAACATGTTTGTAATCATGGTGCTTAAAGAAAGATATTATAAAATGCCTCTTTCTCTTCCTTGTTACATATGTGTTAGAAATATTGATGTTGATATTCAAGGGCTGAATTTCTGGTATCTCTCCCTGTCAAGTACATGTATGATGATGCTGTTGGGTTGGACTTAAGGTTCTCAGGGGTCTAATGGAGATACACCAGGTAATATTTGGTATATATATATATAACTATTCCAGTCAGTATACTCAATGTTTAATCAAATCTATTTGAGAATAGCTTCTATCTTGCAGCACCAAATTTGTTAATGATTATATTATATTTATGATCAATATAAAATCAAAACATTTAGAAAAGTTATACTTATTTTTTTCACCACACTTTATGGTGCTCTGGAGTTTGGGGCTTCTTCTAGCTCTGTGGCTAGAATTCAATTATAGCATGACCATATAGCATGTCAAGGATTGAACTTTGATTGATTTGATTGCATGCAAGGCAATGCAATCCACTCTACTACTCTGTATCACTTTATCTCCTCGGTTTTGTCCCCAATTTCTTGTATTTGGTGAGACTGTTTGGGACTTACCCTGTGGCATTCAAGAATTACTCCTGGTCCTGCTCTGAGAAATTATTCCTGGCAGGCTTGGAGAACCATATGGGATGCCTGAAATCAAACCTGGGTCTGCCTCATGAAAGACAAATGCCTAACTTCTATGCTATCACTCTAGCCACCCCATCTCATGTTTCTTTTATATGGAATGCCCATTTTTGACATGAACTCAAACGAAATTTAAATATCCAATATTTAAAATATTGGAGATCTTAATTTAAAAAATTTATTTTTGAATAATAAATTTATATTTTGAATATAATATATTTTGAATAATAAATCTGTCAGTCCCTAAGGGACTGACAGCCTTAATTCAATACCTTTCTTATTTGCATAAAATTAGAGCTTCTCCAAATAAGCAAATCCAATAGAAATAAAACATATATTTACAATCATGTCCGTATTAGCAAAATAATCTTTAATATAGGGGATAGTTTTATATAGATTTGATTTTAAATTGTTATCTTCTATTTTGTTGCTAGTCTTAAAATGAATACGGCAGAGAAATATTGATAGTTAAATTTAATAAATTTGTTATAAATCACCTAGAGTTGGATACTAAACTTCTGTTAGGCAAATATGTGAGATTATACACCATCTTGAAACAGCAAGAATCGTCTGATATTCATGAGGACAAGCAGGAACACACATTATTTCCTCCCATTTTATCGAGACAAAACATTTTCTTTATAATCACAGTTTTGATTAATTTGAGTTTAAGATAGTATTTATTAAGTTCATACCACACACTGGGCATTTGTGCATAGTGTAAATTTAATGAGCATAGAAAAATAAACCATGTCTACAAAATATATTGCAGCTTAGTACTTAAGAATAATAGTTCCATCGAGAATTCTAGAATAACCAACCCCTACTTTCCACTTCTAGATGAAGGATACTATATAAGTTATTTAACTTCTTTGCATCAAATTTGCTCACTATTAAAATTGTCAAAAGTTAATCCTCAAAGAATTGGATTGATCAATACTAAAATTTATATGGAATTATAAAACATCCAAGATAGCCCAAGGCATAAAGAATAAGATGATATTTGTGGGAATATCATTATTTAACTTGAAACTTTGCTATGATGTTCTAGTGATCAAAAAAGCAAGGTATTATGATAAAGATGGATTGTTTGACTAATGCTTTATAAATTAAGTGCCCCACAAACAGATCTCCATATCTATGGTCAACTACATTTTGACAAAGGAACTGAAAATATAAAGTGGTGTCTCTAAAACGTGATGTTAAAAATACTGAATAACCACATTAAAAATGGATCAATTTCTCACACCTTACTCAAAAGTCAATTCAAAGTAGATATGTTTTGCTTTTTTATACAATGGAATACTATACAACTGCAAGTAGAAATTAAGCCATTCAATTTTATGCAGATTGGATAAAACTGAAGTACTGTGTTAACTGGTGTATAACGTTAAGTGAATGTGCACTTTCTTCAATTTTCTGAAACTTAGAAGTAGAGTGTTATATTAACTCTATTATAATGTTATAACTGGACTGTAACATTATAATATAATTTAAGTATTATGTTAAGTGGAGTACAATGTTAAATGTAATGCTAACATTAACTGGAATATAATGTTCAATAAAGTAAGTCAAAAGAAATAACAACAGGATGACTGCAATTATCTGAGTATAAACAATAATAGAATGAGGTAATGTAAAATATTTAAGAGAAAAACCTGGGGACCGG
>PVKC010019919.1:0-18656 GCA_004027635.1 Crocidura indochinensis
CAATTATCCTTTCTAGAAATTCCACAAAAATTGCATTAAGATATATCAATAAGAAGGAAAATGAGGGGCCAGAGAGAATTCAGTGGTAGGGCATTTGCCTTGCACATGACTGACCCAGACGAACCTGGGTTCGATTCCCGGCATCCCCTATGATCCCTCAAGCCTGCCAAGAGATCCAGGAGAAAACCCTGAGCACCACCACATATTACCCAAAACAAACAAACAAAACAAAACAAAAACAAAAAAATAAGGAAAATGAGTTTTGAGTGGAAATTAAAAAAATAATCAGACCTAAACACTCAACCCAAAGTCAACGACAAGAGAATCAAGAGACCCAAACTACAACAAGCTATGCACAAAGGAACCTGTTACACTAGCAGTCCAGGGGACTAAGAGTGGATGTATGGGATGCATGCTGGGAACTATGGCAGCGGGAGGTCAACACTGGTGGTAGGAATGGCCCTAATTCACTGTCATTATCTACCTGAAATTCACCTGTGAAAGACTTGTAATTCACATTGGTCTCAATAAAATGAATAAAAAAATAAATAAAATCTGGGTGGGGAAGGAAGGAAAATTATATCTGTCATTGGTTTCTTTCTTTTTTTTTAAATAAAAGATTTATTAGTTGTGTTCTGAGATGTAAAAGTAGCACAAAAAAAGCCAAAAAAAGAAACTGGTGTTTCTATGACCTCTGAGATTATAGACCACTTATCCATAGCACCAAAGTGTCAAATCTTTCCCCACTGGACACCCTTCGAGTATCTACTGGCAATTCAATCTGGAAAGAATTATCAAGATACCTGTGGCGGCCCTTTATTTGTAGCAGGTAATTCTTTTTTTTTTTTTTTTTTTTAGTAATATCTTTATTTAAACCCCATGATACAAACATGATTGTAGTTGGGTTTCAGTCGTAAAGAACACTCTCCTTCACCAGTGCAACATTCCCATCTGTCATTGATCCCACACATAACCAGCAAGCCCCAACGATCAAACCCCAATCTGAGCCCCATGATTTGGGGATTTGAGATGGAGATATCAGCCACCACATTGGAAGGTCAAAGCAAATGACATGGCCCTGCAGAAGATGGTCCTATCCTGGGTAGAGGCAAATGGCATCACTTAGAAATACCTTCAGGGGAGGGGCTGGAGTGGTGGTGCAAGCCGTAAGGCATCTGCCTTGGGTGCGCTAGCCTAGAATGAACTGCAGTTCAATTCCCCCGGCATCCCATATGGTCCCCCAAGCCAGGAGCGATTTCTGAGTGCATAGCCAGGAATAACACCTGAGCATCACTGGGTATGGCCCCAAAACAAAACAAATAAATAAATGAGTAAATAAATAATATCTTCAGGGTTTGGTTCTCCCAAAGAACAACAACCCAGGTCTTGTTATTGTACTGCTTTTCTTTTGCAAAGGAATGGGGGGGTGGTCATACCTGGTGGTACCCAAGGCTTATTTTTGGCTCTGAGCTCAGGAATTATTCCCATTGGTGCTCAGAGGAGTATATAAAATGCTGAGCATTGAACTGGGGTTGGCCATGCACAAAGAAATGTTAATCCTACCTGCTGAACTATCACACTATCCCTGATTTCAGGTCTTTAAGAGCAAGTTAGTAAGTGTCCTTCCTCTTTATGAAGAGACCATCAGCGGTGCAAGGCTTTCTTGTGATCATGCTCGGATTAACTTTCCCTATGCAAAACTCCCAGAACACTGCTTGGAAGAATTGTATGAAAGCTTTCCCTGAAAGCCATTTTGGGATGGGCTCACTCTTCAAGGCCCTGTTCTCCCTTGAATATGCACCTCACTTGCTTGTCTCCCTATTTTATTTATTTATTTATTTTTTGCCTATTTCCACTTTGAGGAAGCCTGTGTTCATCCTATCTTCCTCACCTCTTACATCTTTCTCCACAAGTTTCATTCAATAACAACTACTTTGCTTCACTATTTCATCTCCTCTTGAAATTTTTTTTCAGGACAGGCAGCAGACCCAGAACCAGGTTAAGATAAACTTGACCAGTCCTGATCCAAGCCAGAAATTTTCCCTGAGTGATGGTGGCTCAAGTAGATGTAGTAACACTCTTTTTTTTGTTTTTGTTTTATTTGTTCTGTTCTTTTCTTTGGGAGGGGGTCACACCTGGTGCTGCTCAAGGGTTACTTCTGGCTCTGTGCTCAGCTATAGCTCCTGGCAGGTTTGGGGGACTATATGGGATGCCATATAGTTCTGGGTCACATGCAAGGCAAACACCCTACCGCTTTGCTATCTCTCCGGCCCAGGTAGCAACACTCTTTTTGTATATTCAGTCTCTCTTGCTACCCACTCTACTGAGCCAATAGTGATATTTTTAAAAAAGATTCTTTTGTTTTAGGGCTACACAGGATCTGTATCACTCTTGGATTGGGCTATGGAGACCAGAGGGTAAGCCCAGGACAGCAGATGCATTATCCACTATGTTATGGCTCTGGTTCTCTTTTTTCGTTTTTTAATTTAGGTCCCACCCTTCTCCACTAGTGGTGCTGAGGGGAGTGAGGTCCAAAGTCATACACAGCCATGCTCAGCCTGGCAGAGTCAGCAGTGCCAATTTGTGGGGATAGTGGAGGGACTCAGGTGAGTATGGTTACACTAAAGGCATAAGCCAGACTTGCAATGGTACCATCCCCAACTTCCCACATTGCCCATTGCAAGATGGTACGTAAAATACCTTTTCTGGGCAGAAAAACTGCCCAGTCCCTACCAAGATTCAAAAGAAAATAATGGTCCCAATATTTCACAAGCAGTCTGGTCCTGGATATCCCTCTACAACTTTCTCAGAAAGGGAGGGGGCAGATTCCCCTTTCTACATGAACCACACCAGCCCAGTACTACACCCTCCATCGTCCAACAGAAACAGCCTAGCTCCACAATTGAACCTTATCAAACTGCCAAGCCACCAAATTTGTTTCATACCTATAATTTCTGGACACCTAAAAATTTCATAGTAGTATCACAGGAAATCTGATGGGAAACTTTACATAGTAATCTACCAACCTTGATGAGTCTAACACAGAAGGTTCAAGCAACCAAATAATCAACAGGCCAAACAATCCTCAGACACTGACTTTAGTAGCACTATAGAAATATAGAACAATCATTTCAAATTGATCCTTGTTGGTTTAACTTTTGATGCTTCAATTTTCTTTTGTGTTCTAACAAACAGCATAAAAAATTTATTTGTGCCTGCAAGGGGGAAGGTTATGGTGGTGGTGAGAAATTGGAAACATTGTTGAAAGGAAGGTCACATTGGTGTGGGATCGGCATTTGAACATTCAAAGTCTGAAAGAACTGTATTATGAACAACTTAGTAAATCACAGTGGAAACATAATAATCATAATAATATGGTATGCAATAGCTCAGCCCACAGAGCCCATCCCAAAGCTCATTGGCAGGTGTACCTGTTCCACACAAGAGATATTTTCATAAAATGGAAAGGGAGAAACATCTGGAATCATTCCAAAAAAGAAACAAGCAGATGGAAAAGCATTCATAATTCCAAAAGGCGGAATTCAGGAATTGGAATTCAGGAACAAGAGAACTCAACCACGTCAGGGCTTGTCTTGTAAATGGAACATCTTAGATCTAAATGAGCTCAGGAGTGGGGACGCTAGGACACTTCAGTTGGGGGAGGGAGGCCACCTGCAGACAGCAGGCCTTCCACTGGGACCGGTCTTAGGGAGAGGCTTTGAAAGCTTCCGCCCTGCCTCTTATCACTTTTGATAAGTTAACATGGTTTTAATGACGGAGACCTTCTGAAACCTTCCTGCAACCTCAGCATGCCTTGCTGCTAATCTTGCAAAGGGCCTCATTAAATATTAGTTAGGAGATAACCTGCAATCACTCCATCCTAACCTTTGATTTCTGAGGTTTTCGCTCCTGGGCAAAATCCAACCTTGGTTCATTTCTGCCCCTACCCACCCTCCAAATCATCAGGAACCTGATCTTATGTCCTGATCCTATTTCCCTCCCACTCAGCCTGTTGCATTAGGGGGCATACATTTTTTGAACTCTCAATCCTGAAGTGATTATGTCTCTCACAGAATTTATAAGGAAGTTGTGGGCCTTTGTATCAGGTTATGTGTGGGAATATGGGTTTTTTGTTTGCTTTCTTCCTTGTTAAGGCTACTGGGTCTCAAAGTTAGAAAGTGGGTTTGACATCATATAATTCAACTCCTCAATGGGCAGAGAAAAAGGAAGCTTGGGGAAAGGAAGAGCTTGACTGAGAGGCCACTATTCAGATGAGAAGTCAGGATGAGATTTCAGGTCTACAGTTTCTCTTTTGATTGTTTGTTTGTTTGTTTATGGGCCACATCCAGCAGCATTCAGGGGTCACCCCTGGCTCTGCACTCAGAAATCGCTCCTGGCAGGCTAGAGGGACCATATCAAATGCTGGGGTTGAACCTGAATGTGCAAAGCAAATGCCCTACCCACCATGATATCATCCTGATGTAGGCCTATAGTTTTTAAGCACAAGCCTTGTCTATAGCTTCTTTTAATGCTCTATGAAGATAGAAGCAGATAGAGGGTCCAGATGGATTTCCAGAGACTTTGTGACCAAGCCTCCCTGATAATTCTAGGGATAGTTCTACAAAAGAGGGGCTGTATTTT
Organism: Crocidura indochinensis; assembly: GCA_004027635.1. NCBI lineage: Eukaryota > Metazoa > Chordata > Mammalia > Eulipotyphla > Soricidae > Crocidura > Crocidura indochinensis. The sequence continues at coordinate 4,642 of PVKC010019919.1, forward strand.
AGGAAACCCTTGCTGCTCTGAATCCTTGGTGGGGATTGCAGGTAAGGAGATGGGGTCTGAAGAATTAAAAAGGAAGGAAGAGAGAGGCTTGACTCTTTGTTATTCAACTAGAATCACAAAGAATCTCAGGATTTAAACTCCTAGAAATGTCTTGCAAAGGGAGCAATCTGGAAACTGCTTCTAAATGATTCAAGCCAAACATCCGTGCTAGTAATGAATATTTTCCTTCAGATGCTATCTTAGAGCAGCCATCCCCGGAAACCCTTGATCACACCCTGTTTCCAGGTGCCATCAATTGTGGTTCAGATCACTTTTAAAAAATAATGAAATAGAGTCAGAGATCCTTGTCACCAGATGAAATGCAAGCACAACCCACATGTTTCTTCTAATCAATGAACCCAGTACAACACAAAAACACCACACTGTAAAGGTGAAAATGAGGTAACAACACAGAACTCACCATGCTTAGAGAATGGAGATGGTAGCTCTGAAGACACAACAAGTAGCAATCATCTATACAGCCTCTTATATAAGGACTTTAGAAAGGAATTGTGAAGAATGTTCAAAGAAAACATGAAATGAACCAAATGAGCCACAACTAAGACTCAAGAAGATATGAAAGTAAAGACAAGAAAACTTCAAATTAAAATAACAGGACTAAAAAACTTGGTAGAAGAAAAAAAAAAAAAACACTGGGAATCCTCACCAGCAGAATAACAGCTGCTAAACGAAGAATCAGTGACCTGGATAATGAGCTGCATAATGTCTCCATACAACAAAAAAGGCTGAAAAAAGAACCTTAAAATAAACTTTCAGAAGATGGAAATAATCTTCAAAGAAAGTGAACAGATGACAATTGAATTCTGGCATAAACTCAATCAAAACAACACAAGAATTGTTGGAGTCTCAGAGGCTCAGGAAGAAACCATCCAGAAAGAATCAATAGGAAGGGTATCATTACTGAGAAACTCCCAGAGCTAAGGAGTACATGCAACCGTGTCCTGGATGTCCAAAGAGTACCAGGTAAAAGAGATCCAGAGAAAAGCACTACAAGGCACATCCTGGTCAACATGATGAAAACCACAGATAGGGATAGAGTACTGAAGGCAGCAATATTAAAAAGGGAAATTACATACAAAGAAGCATCCTTAAGATTTACAGCTGATCACAAGCAACCCTCAAGTCCCAAAGGCAGCAGTGGCATATAGTGACAAAACTCAATGAAATGAATGCTTCTTTGGGAATAGTTCACCCAGCCAGACTCAGGGGTTACACTCAGGAATTACTGCTAGCAGACTCAGGAGACCATATGGAATACTGTTGATCAAACCTGGGTAAGCTAAACCCAGATGCTGGGGTCAAGGCAAGTAGCCTCCCCACTGCAGCATTGCTACAGCTTAGAAGTAACTTCTTGATGCTTCTACTAGACATGTGACCTCTGTTTCACCTCTGGGACACATGAGGATCAGGGGGTTGGTTTATGAGCCCCTGGAGATATGAGAGCTTGATTTGACCCCACCATCCTGGTCCCAGCATGTAGGGCCTGACTAAGTTAATAAAGGACAAAGGCTTGCCAATGCTCTTCTGGAGACTTGCTTCTCTGCTGGACAATCCTACTGGTCAGGGTGTGTGGTATGGAAGACTCAGCCAGTCTTGAACTCATGGTCCTGGGCCCCTACCCCCCAACTCTACCCACCCACCCCACCCCCAGCCAGCTTTGTACTGTCCAGTGAACAAAGGTGACTCCTGGGGGAGGAGTCTGACCTACCTGACTCCGAAAAAAACTTGCAGGAGAGTGCAGATCCCTGAGACAAAAAAGATGGTGCTGATGAGATAGCTCTGGGTCAGGGGGTCGTGCTGCAGACACAGGTCCTTGGCCAGGATGAGCGGCACCGCCACCAGCCCTCCCAGGGCCGTGAGGAAATGCTGTGAGCAGAAGAGAGAGGAGAAGCCAGTCTATTGGCTGCGAGGGGTACCTGTTCCCTGCGCCCTCATATCCTTCCCTCACTAGAGGCAAGAGCTCTGCTTCTGATCTCGGAGGAGCCTGACCTATGAGTGAGAGAGCAGACTGGAAGGTCTGAAGCAGGAGGGAGTATAGCACTGGGAGTGAGCTCTGAGCACTGCCTGGTATGACCCAAACATCGAAAAGAAGTAATAAATAAGTTAGTGAGCCACTGAAGGGTCCACTGCCCCGTGGACTGAGGAGCAAAGGGTCTTCAAAGAATCAGCACCCTGACCTGTGCCAGGCATTTCTTTCTCTGTCATCCGGGGAGAGATGAAAGAAGGTCAGTCCTTCAGAGTGACCAGCAGGGCTTTCTTGGATCTGCTCTCCAGCCAGTCCACAGCACAGAATTCTCCAGGGCCCCATGTCCTATTTCCTGCCTTCTCTCCAGTCCAGCTATGTAGGTTGACCAGATTCGCCATTCCCACAGTGAAAGAAATTCTTATACTCAGGGATGGTGGAGTTGGGTAAAAAGGAGAAGTTATGTAGTGAGCTTATCAATTCCCAGGTGTTAAAAAGCTATTTCTCAGATTTTGCTTAGAAGTCATTTCTATTTTCAAAGCATCATGGTCTGAGAAATTAGTTGATCCAATTTCTATCCTTCTGATTTTATGAAGGTATGTTTTATGAACCAGCATGTGGTCTATCTTGGAGAATGTTCCATGTAGATAAATTTTTGAACTTCTCTACACTCCAAAGATTGAACCAACATGATATGGAATGCCTGAATAGACTCATCAGTATTAGGAAATTGAAATGGTAATCAAAAGGCTTCCCAAAAACAAATACCCAGACCCAGATGGATTCACTAATGAATTATTTCAACCCTTTAAAGAAGACCTACTCCCAATCCTTTCTCAGACTCTTCCAAGAAGTTGAAGAAACCAAAACACTACTAAACAATTTCTATGAAACTGACAATATCACCCTGATAATAAGAGCAACAGAGACCCTACTAAAAAAGAGAATTAGAGATGGCCAAGGGCACATGAAAAAATGCTCCATATCATTAATCATCAGGAATATGCAGAAACAAAGTCATGAAATTTGTTTATACATGGATGAATATGAAGGGTATTATTCTGAGAGAAGTGAGTCAGAAGGAGAGGGATAGATATAGAATGATCTCACTCTTTTATAAAACAAAGATAGTATAGTAATAATATCCAAAGACAATAGAAACAAGGGCCAGGAGAACCAGTCCATGGTTAGAAGCTTGCCACAAAGAGCAATGAGTGCAGTTAGGGCAGAGAATGATAATAATAGTTCTCTGAACAAGAACTGGGTGCTGAAAGATGATAATGTGATATGCATAATACTCCATTTACTAACAGTATTGCAAACCATGGTGTCTAAAAGAAAGAGAAAGAGGAGGAGAAGGAAGAGAAAGAAGAAAAGGAAGAGGAAGAGGAGGAGATAGTGGAGGAGGAGAGGAGGGGAGGATGAAGAGGAAGAAGGAAGAAAAGGAGGAATAGGAAGAAGAAAAAGGAAGAGGGAGAAAAAGAGGAAGAGGTGGAGGAAGAAGAGGAGGCCTGTCACAGAGGCAGGCTGGGAAGAAGACAGGTGGGAAACTGGGGACATTGGTGGCAGGAAATGTGCACTGGAGGAGAGTGTTATAGATTGTATAACTAAAACTCATTCATGAACAACTCTATAACTGTGACTCAATCAAAAAATTTATTTATAAAAACAAAAGGAGAAGCTATATCTGGGCTCTCCACGTGGAAGCGGAGTGAGCCCAGATATCTGCCTTTCAGTTATGAGCACAAATATCAATCATCCATCACCAGCCTCCCACCACCACCACTCCCTCTCTCCCAGCACCCAGGAGCCCACCAAGAAATAAGAGCCCAGGAGGGGGAATCCACAAGATAAAGACAAATATCCACTGAACACTTTCCAGGGCACAGTACCCTCCCAAAAAGTACCTGGGGGGAGGGGGAGAGGAAGTAGTAGCACCATGTCTCTACCAAGTTCCCTGGAGACACTCAAAACCCCACAATGAATAAATTTTCAAGTGAACTTTATGTTTGGGGGTAGTGAGGTCAGAACTGCATGGTCAGGACTTACTCCTGGGTTTTGCTCATTCCTGGCAGGGACTAGTCTGCAGCTCAAACTCACATGCTAGGTAGGCTATGCACAAGGCAAAAATCCTAACTTTGTACAAGTTTCCTGGCCCTAAGGGACATGTGTCTGTTTCCCAGATTCTGTGTGCTGTGTGCTTTGACCATTCCCAGCCATGTTAGCAGAGCTTTGTATTCTGTCAGCATCACCCTGGAGGAATGATGTCGGTCAGAGGGTTGGGGACAAGGGTCCAGAGTTTTGCATGTTAATAGGAATTGCCAGGTGGTTATCACTTTGAAGCTTTAGGGATAATACTAAAGAACTGGAAAAGTCCCAGGAAAGAACATTCCAGAAAAAGTGTGGGAGAGGGGCCAGGAAGCATGCTCAGGGGTCAGAAGCATGTACTCTCATACACACAGACCTAAGTTTAATCCTCAGATAGCACTGCAAGGCACTCCCCCACCTATGCACCCCTGGTGTGGTGCTGGAGACCCTGTGGGCTCCCCAACATTTTAGGGCTGATGCAGTACTGCATGCCAGGCCCAAGCATTGAACTCTGATCTTGGCTGAATTTTGCCAGAAGTAGCACCCCAATTACCTGAGCAATCCTGGATATCCCTATCACACACACCCTAAAAATATTGGTTGAAAGCTATATTTTCCAAATTTCTCTCCAAGCATCAGTTAGCAAGCTTTTTACTTGCTGTTAATGAAATACATTAAAATGACTATCTTGACCCAAGAAAAATAGTTCAGTGACCTTTTATTTTTTGTGAGTTTTAGGGCCACACCCAGCTGTGCTCAGGGATTACTCCTAATTCTATCATCAGGGATCACTATGACAATTCTTGGGAAACCTTATGTGGTACCAAGGGTCAAACCCAAGTTAGCTGCATGTATGACAAGCGTCCATATTGTTCTGCCCCTCTAGCACCAACCAGTGTCCTTAATGCAGCTTGGGTTAAGGAAGAATCCACCTTGATTCCCAGCCCTAAACTCCTGGAGAGGATCTGAAGGGCACATGGAAGCCAAAAAGAACAGGAGAGGACTGCCTGAGCTGGTGCATGCATCATGCGTGGGGATGTAGCTTGGGAGGCAAAGACACACACCCCACCCCACCCACACACACCCCCCGGGCCCAATGCTTGCAGGAGGGGTATTACCTGGATCCCCAACAAGATGCAGAGATACCAAGGTGGGCTGTCCAGGATGCCATACGCCAGTTGGTTTCTAGGGCCCCCATGGCCACCCCTCTTCCTGCCATCTTCTGGGTGGAGCGTATCCTTGTCCTCCTGCTGGGAACAAAGAGGGACAACAGTTGGGTACCCAGAACTTCCTGAGTCCAGCCAAAAGCATTTAGGAGAGATATGGTGAATCAGAAACGTTCCACCTGGGACCAGAGTAATAGCACAGCAGTGGGGTGCTCACATTGCCTGTGGCCGACCCAGGACACTGGTTCAATTCCCGGCATCCCATATGGTCCCTTGAGTCTGCCAGGAGTGATTTCTGAGCACAGAGCCAGGAGTAACTCCTGAGTGACACCAGGTTTGGCCCCAAAACAAACAACAACAACAACAACAAAAAATCATTCCACATAGACACTAGAGCAGACCCTCTGGTGAAATCTGGGACAATGGAAGGTTGCATGCACCTCTCCAGAGTCTCCAAAATGAAGCTTTGAGTGGGTGGGACCCAGACCAAGTTCACAGATGGGTGCTTTGTTCCCCAGACCTCACTTGAATGGTCAGCCTTGTCTGGCAATAGTGAAACTCCCAACTCAACTTGTGTGTTCTCAGTTGCTGCATTACATCTGACACAGGCCTAATCAACATTACTTTATCTACTCACCATGATTTACAAAGTTGTTGATAATAGTTTCAGGTGTTCAATGTTCTATCTCAAAACTCACCAACAGCATCAATAACCCCAAGTTCCCTTCTGAACCCTACTTCTACTTCCTTAAAATACTCTAATATTGTTTTTGAACTTTTTTTGGGGGGGGGGCATCTGTTTTGTTTGTGGGGCCCTCTCAGCTGTGTTCAAGGCTTACTCTTGGCTCAGTGCTCAGGGATCATGTCGACTTTGGGAGCCATATGAGGTTTTTGGGATTTGAGTTGAAGTAAGTCACATTCAGGGCAAGTGCCTTAACCCTTATACTGTCTCTCTACCTTTGATTTCCTTATTACTTCTCCTTCCTTGCAAAGACCCCATATTATTCCAAGGATTCATTCCCCTCTACTCATCTCTTTAGCTGGGTTAGTTGCAAGAATGTTTTGGCCTTGCTGATTCTTCTAGAGTAGGCCCTGAGATGGTGTAGACAAAACGAACAGAAGCAAGAATAGCTACAACATATAGTATAAGTGAGAGTTAGGCTTAGGGACAGCTTTTGGGGGAAACAGTAAACTTACATTCTTACATTTAAACCAACATGTTTTATGATGCACTTAACTTTTAATTACAACTTACTAACTTTGGCCATCTTGCTAACATCACCAAATCTTCATTTTCCTCTCATATATATATATATATATATATATATATATATATATATATATATATATGCCAAGAAAACGTGCATGCTACCTAACTTAGCACTGAGAAAATTAAGTCGAAGTGTGATGAAATGAAATGATGTCAGTGCAAGGCGAAAAGTTAATACAATTCAAAAACACTCTGACAGCCTATTACTGTGAAGAATGATCATCTCACGTATTGTCAAGAGAGTAGGTCTGAAATGTTTTCAACACAAAAGAAAAGTGGCATTCATACCTCCCAAGGGAGATGAGAATCTTAACGTGAGAATCCTTTTTGCAGTATCAGGGTATCAAATCGACACACCTTCCATTATGTGAGTTTTTGTGTGTGGGCACGTATTTTGGTGTGCAGGATAGAACATGGGGCCTCACTTAAAGACCCATGTGAGACATGTATTCTGCTATTGAGACATATTTCCCACCCCCAATGCATGAAAGTAGTGTCAACTGCACCTCAACTGGGGGACGTTGGGGTAAGAAGCATCTGGCACAGCATAATTGCCCAAGAAATTCTGGTTATTGGATCTACCACGAGTTTCTGGATCTGAGGTACCAAGACTTTAACCTACAAAATGTAGATGCTACAGTTTGTGTTATGGCCACATACAAGTGTGAGTCACTGATGGGACACAAGTATGTATTAAATTTATGCTTAGGGCAGACACTGTCAGATTGAGTGGAACCACAGAACAGGGTGTCTAGTGCCAGAGGTAGAAAGATGGGGATGAAGCTCAGGTACCTCTAGGTGATATGTCCCTGTGGACTTCCAGTGGAGAGGCCAGAATTTGCACAATGCACGACCAGGACTGCTCAGAAAGGAGGGTGACTTTGCAAAGATGGTTCTAGAAGAATGTGAAGCTCTCCTCTGTTACACCACCTCTCTCCATGCACACTCCCCTTCAGCCAAGCCTCCACTTCTGAGGCTGGCAGTGTACTCTGAGTCAATGTGTGCAAGGCACATCCACCCCTTGGGGCCTTCCTCCTGGTAAATGTTCTAGAAGGTGATGCTTGGGTGAAGATAAACACTTATTTGCAAGTGGAAAGATTTCCTTTCTTTGCTTATCTCTGATTTCAGAAGAAAGGCAAACACAGTTTAGCCTCCAAAGGACTTTAGATTGGGGACATTTGCTTCAGGGATCCTTGGTCTGATTCTAGGGAGAGGAAGAAGAAAATGGGGTCACTGGGCCATAGAAATGAAGGCAAAAGAGGCCCTTGTAATAACACAGCAGGTAGGGTGCTTGCCTTGAACGTGACCGACCTGTGTTGGATCCCCAGCATTACATATGGCATGCTGAGCCTGCCAGGGATAATTTCTGAGTGCAGAGCACCAGTGGGGGTGGCCTCCAAACCAAACCAAACCAAAAGGAAACAAAACAAAAAAGAAATGGAGCCAAAAAAGCCAACAGGGGAAAATGAGTTTTATAGGTACAAAGACTGTAGTGAAAGCCACGTGTGGGTGGGACAAGTACACCTAGCCAGGTGTGCCACCAGCATTCTGCCCCTCATACCCTCTCAGGAACCTCAGGGACCTTAGAGCAGCTGAAGAGAGGATTGAATGTGGCCTTTTTGTTGGATTTCCTGTTAGGGCAGGAGACAAGCCCCAAAGAGACATCTGACATAGCATTACAATGGTATTGAATGAGAGAAATAGAATGCTTGCTTGTCTGGAAGATAGGTAGGGGGTGGGAGAGGAGGGTGATAGGGGCATTGGTGGTGGGAAGGTTCATTGGAAAAGGGGGGTGTTCTTTTTTATAACTAAAACCCAACTACAAACATGTTTGTAATCAAGGTACTTAAAGACATTATATTAAAGAGAAAACAATAAAAATAAAAGACATCTGAGCATGCTACACTCACCTAGACATAAGCCTTTGGACTCTTTTGTCTTCAATAATTTGGGAAACTATCGACGAAACTAAGGACAGCCAGGAAATGCCTTATTTTAATTTTTGTTTTGGATTTTATAGTTGAGGAAAACTAGTCTTTTTGAATAAAATCTTCCCTTTTACTAAGGGAATCAGAACTCTATGAATCCGATTAGCCACAGATATACTATAAACTTTTTTGGTTTGCTTTTGAGTCACATACTCTGTGATGTTCGGGGGTCACTCCTGGCTCTGCACTCAGGGATAACTCCTGGTGGGCTCAGGAGACATATGAAGCGAACCTGGATTGGAAGTGTGCAAGGCACATGCCCTCCCCACTCTATCCCCTCATTAGCCACTGGTAGAGGGAGGCACAGTGTTGACCCAACAGGCCCTATGTGGTTACTAACAGAGCTGAGAAGAAAAAAAGGGAGGAAAGAGATGAGTGAGGTGAGAGGACCTGAGCAGTGCAGTGGTCTGGGGCTCAGGGCAATGGGCATATCCATGGACCAGGAGTTCAGAGATGTTATGGACCAGGAAGAGGAGGAAGCTGTGTGTGTGTCTATGGGAGCAGATGGGTCTGGCTATGCCTCAGGCAGAGGCTAGGAAAAAGGTCATGAAGTATCTGTGGAGAATAAAATTGTCTGTGTTGGGAGGTACAATGGGGGCCCCAGGGGTCTTGCTTTGGGGTCTAGGGGGTATGGGGCCATTTAGGCAGATGGTTCCCTGCAGGATCCCAGGGAATCTTACATGGTGCTATAAGATCTAGTGGTGTTGTGGGTATCATGGAGCGGTTACAGAGTTACCAGAGACTTCAGCAGTACTGGGAGAAAAAATTATTTATTAATTTTCTTTTCTTTTAGGTTTTATAAAATTGGTTTTAGACCACATTCTCTGTGCTCTGGTGCCTTGTGATGACAGGGACTTGAAGCCAGGTTGGCAAAATGCAAATTTCTTAATATTTTAAAATTGCTTGTTAGCTCCTGTGAGGAGGGTGAGGAAACCCTAAGGAGAAGGGGGGCTTCACATGGGACCCTCTATCCTGTCCAGTGAATAAACTGGAGGCCATAGTGCAGGCCGAGGGCCCTTACCTTTATTGGCCAACCCAGGTCTTATTCCCAGCATCAAATAAAGTCTCCTGAGTCCCTCCAGGAGGGATTCCTGAGCACTGAACCAAGGATCAACCCTGGATGCTACTGGGTGTGGCCCAATAAACCCAAAATTGAAAACAAAAGTAGGGTAGCAGCTGAGCGGGGTTCCCAGATACCCTCACTGGATCGCCTGCAGCTCTGGCCCATAGGCTGGAGCTGTGGCAATCCTGAGGTTCCCCTCTTAGTCTCCTCTTTTTCTTTGGGTGGGTGAAACTTTGGAGCTCAGGTGAAGCCAAGCCTAAGGATGCCTCCTGGTTGGGCCTCAGCTTCCTCACCTATAAAATGAGAACAAAAGGGTCAGTCCCCCCACTCCCTTTGGACTGAAGAAAAGGAAGTACTGAAGTGCTGGAGGAAAAATTCAAGAAAATCTATCTTGTAATCAGAGACTACATTGAGAAACTCTATGCCACAAAACATAAGAACCTGGAAGAAATGGATAAATTCTTGGACTCTTTTAACTTTCCATGGTTGAATAAGGATGAGGTAGCATATCTAAACAGCCCCATCACTATTGAGGAAATAAATATGGTGATCAAATGTCTGCCCAAAAACAAAAGCCCAGGCCCAGATGGATTAACTAATGAATTCTTTCAAATCTTTCAAGAGGAACAACTTCTACTAATCCTTTTCAGGCTCTTTCATAAAATTGAAGAAACAGGAACACTTCAAACTAGTTTCTATGAAGCCAACATCACCTTGATACTAAAACCAGACAGAGATGCTGCAAAAAAAGAAAATTACAGACCAATATCCCTGATGAACACAGATGCAAAGATCCTCAACAAAATTCTGGCAAATAGAACTCAATGCCTAATCAAGAAGGTCATTCACCACGACCATGTAGGTTTCATTCCAGGAATGCAAGGATGGTTTAACACCTGTAAATCAATCAATATAATACACCATATCAACAAAAAGAAAAACAAAAATCATTTGATCATATCAATAGATGCAGAGAAAGCATAATGTCCAACACCCATTCTTAAAAAAAAAAATACCCTCATCAAGATGGGAATGAAAGGAACTTTTCTCAATATAGTCAAGGCCACCTATCACAAGCCAATTGCAGATATTATATCAATGAAGATCAACTGAAAGACTTTCCCCTATGATCTGGTACAAGAAAATGCTGCCCTCTCTCACCACTTCTATCCAACATAGTACTAGAAGTACTTGCCACAGAAATTAGGCAAGAAAAAGATATCAAGAACATCTAGACAGGTAAGGAAGAAGTCAAGCTCTCACTGTTTGCAGATTACATGAAACTATATTTAGAAAACCCTAAAGACTCTGCTAAAAAGTTTCTAGAAACAATATATTCATATAGCAAAGTGACAGGCTACAAAATTAACACACAAAAGTCAATGGCCTTCTTATACACCAATAATGATAGAGAAGGAAGGAACATTAAATAAAACCAATCCTGGGGCCGGAGCAGTGGCACAAGTGGTAGGGCATTTGCCTTGCATGCAGCTAACATAGGACAGACTGTGGTTCAATCCCCCCGCATCCTATATAGTCCCCCAAAGCCAGGAATGATTTCTGAGCACATAGCCAAGAGTAACCCTTGAGCATCACCGAGTTAGGCCCCAAAACCAAACCAAACTAAACAAACAAAAATCTAATTCTCATTAGTGCCCCACAAACTCAAATATATCAAAGTCAACTTAATTAAAGAAGTAAAGGACCTATACAAAGAAAACTACAAAAGCCTGCTTCAAGAAATAAGAGAGGACACAGGAAATGGAGACACATTCCCTGTTCATGAATTGGCAGGATTAATGTCATTAAAATGGCAACACTCCCCAAAGCACTGTACAAATTTAATGCAATCCCTCTAAAGATACCCATAATATTCTTCAAAAAAGTGGATCAAACACTCCTGAAATTCATTTGGAACAATAAAAACCCATGAATAGCTAAAGCAATCCTTGGGAAAAGGAATATGGAGACATTACTTTCCCCCAATTTTATACCATATAGTATTGGAATAAAGACATAATAATACATAAAGAATATAAGCCTTTCATGCAAAAAGTCATCGGTTAGAATCCCGGTGCCCCATATGGTCCCCCGTGCCTGCCAGGAGCAATTTCTGAGCATAAAGCCAGGAATAAACCCTGAGCACTGCTGGGTGTGACCCCCCTCCAAAAAAAGAATAAAAACAGCATGATATTGGAATAAAGACAGATCTTCGGATTAGTGGAATAGACTTGAGTATTCAAAGAATGTTCTCCACACATACAATTAACTAATCTTTGATAAAGGGGCAAGAAATTCTAAATGGAGCAAGGAAAGCCTCTTCAACAAGTGGTGTTGGCACAATTGGTCAGCCACTGGCAAAAAAGCTAACTCAGACACCCATTTAATACCATGCACAAAGATCAAATCCAAATGGATTGAAGACCTTGATATCAGGCCTGAAACCATAAGGTATATAGAACAACACATAGGTAAAACACTCCATGATACTGAGACTAATGGCATCTTCAAGGAGGAAACAGCACTCTCCAAACAAGTGGAAGCAGAGATAAATAGGCGGAACTATATTAAGCTATGAAGCTTCTGCACCTCAAAGAAAATAGTGCCTAGGATACAAAGCCACCAACAGAATGGGAGAATCTATTCACCTAATACCCATCAGACAAGGGGCTAATATTGAAAATATACAAGGCACTGACAGAACTTAATAAGAAAAAATATATAATCCCATCAAAAAATGGGGAGAAGAAATAAACAGACACTTCCTCAAAGAAGAAATACAAATAGCTAAAAGACACATGAAAAAATGTTCCACATCACATCAGGGAGATACAAATCAAAACAATAATGAGGTACCATCTCAGACCACAGAGACAGGAACACATCACAAAGAACAAGAACAATCAGTGCTGGTGGGGATGTGGGGAGAATGGAACTAATTCACTACTGGTGGGAATGCTGTCTAGTTCAGCCTTTATGGAAAACAAAATGGAGATTCCTCAAAAAACTGGAAATTGAGCTCTCATAGAGATATACCCTAGAAACACAAAAATACAATACAAAAATCCCTTCCTCACATCTATATTCATTGCAATGCTATTTACAATAGCCAGACTCTGGAAACAACCAAGATGCCCTTCAACAGATGAATGGCTAAAAAAAACTGTGGCACATATATGCAATGGAATATTATGCAGCTGTCAGGAGAGATGAAGTCATGAAAGTTTCCTATACGTGGTACATGGAATCTATTATACTGAGTGAAATAAGTCAGAGGGAGAGAGATAGACACACTCATCTATGCGTTTTAAGAAAAATTAAAGACATTACTGTAATAAGGCCCAGAGACAACAGAGTTAAGGGCTGGGAAGGTGGGAAGGACCGGCTCACAATTTGAAGCTCACCACAAAGAATAACTACATTAACAACTAGCATGACAATGTTCAAGAATGAGAGAAGTAGAATGCCTGTTGCTAATACAGGCAAGGGTGGGGGAAGAGGGGGGTTCAGTGGTCATGGGTATGCTGCACTGGTGAAGGGGGTTGTTCTGTTTATGACTGAAACCCAACTACAATCATGCTTGTAATCATGGTGCTTCAATAAAATTTCTATATATTAAAAATTAATCTTTTGGGGCCCGGGAGATAGCATGGAGGTTTCATGCAAAGGGTCATCTGTTCGAATCCCAGTGCCCCATATGGTCCCCCCGTGCCTGCCAGGAGCAATTTCTGAGCATGGAGCCAGGAGTAACCCCTGAGCACTGCCGGGTGTGACCCCAAAACAAAAAAAAAAAAACAAAAAAAAATTAATCTTTCTCTCTATCTCTGTCTGTCTCTTTCATCAAAGAAACCACAAAAATGTCAAGAAACCAAGAAAAAAAAAACACTTGGCCCCAGCCACAGCGAAGATAAGAAGCCATTCCAGTCTCTATTATTTCTTCCTCATTCCTTTTCAGTTCCTTCCCGGTTTCGCACAGGTATTTTTAGGGGGTCAGGGGGTGAGGGAGGAAGAGCATGTGTTCTGCCTCTGGTGCTGTCAGGAGGACCCCTGCTCATCCCCTCCCTTATCTCCATTTGTTCATCTAAAATTTTCTCCAGGATTTTAAGCTTCCAGGAAGGATTCAGGGCACAAGAATCAGAGCAGCCAGAACAAATCAGTCTTGGGAAGTGAGGACCCCCTGTGGCCGCTCCCTCCCACCCATCCCCAGTCTTTCATTTCACTCACCAGGGGCTGGGGATGCTCAGTACTGGCAAAGGCAGAGCTCATGGCCAAGCGGGGTCTTCTTTGTTTTTTCCTATGAAGACCAAGCAGTAATGCAGCTTTTCTGATAGATAAATCCTGAGAGAGAGAGAGAGAGAGAGAGAGAGAGAGAGAGAGAGAGAGAGAGAGAGAGAGAGAGAGAGAGAGAGAGAGAGAC
>PVKC010019920.1:0-18856 GCA_004027635.1 Crocidura indochinensis
AGGAAGGAAGGAAGGAAGGAAGGAAGGAAAGAAGGAAGGAAGGAAGGAAGGAAGGAAGGAAGGAAGGAAGGAAGGAAGGAAGGAAGGAAGGAAGGAAGGAAGGAAGGAAGGAAGGAAGAGAGGGAAGGGAGGGAGGGTAGACTTTTTAGCTTTCACTATCTTGCAGTCATGATATGAGATCATAGATATGTGCCCAGAAGAAGCCAATAAGGACTGGAAGGAGAAGGCAAAGGGTTGGATAAACTTGACATGTGGGAACCTCGGGTTTGATTCCCAACATCAGTAACATATGGGCCACTGAGTACTAGTACCAAGTCAGTAGTAATCTGAGTACTTCTGGGTATAACACAAAACCAAAAAGATAGCTAGTAATATGTATATTAAAACCTTGATAAACTAGGGCCAGAGGGGTGGCGCAAGAGAAAGGTGTCTGCCTTGCGCATTCTAGCCTAGTTCGAACCGTGGTTTGATCCTCTGGTTATGGTCCCCCAAGCCAGGAGCGATTTCTGAGCATATAGCCAGGAGTAACCCCTGAGTGTTACTGGGTGTAGCTAAAAAAAAAACAAAAAAAAAAAAACAAAAAAAAACAAAAACCCTTGATAAACCCAAATGAACAGATATGTTTTATTTCTCAAAAATAAAAAGGGTAATTCTTTTTAAGAAATCATCAAATAGCATTGTTGATACCAGTTCAAATTCTCCCAAGTGGCAGAAACGTAACCCTTCAAATCCCAACACTGCACCTCACTCCTGCTCTGTGCTACTATCTTGAAGTCTGAAGGGAAAAAAAGAGGAGGAAGAGTGGGTCCAGGTCTTGAGCTGCCATCCCTAGAGGTGTGGGGTTACATCTGACCCTGAAGGAAGCTGAAGGCTGTTGGGGGACCCTATTCTAGCCACAGCACCCCCAAGCTATCCTTTCTCCTTCCAAGGTCCCTTCATTTGAAGAAGATTGAGGGCAGTGCTGATTGCATTGTCTTCTCGAACTTCCTACAGCCTCATTAATGGGGACTCTGGATATATGGTAAGCTATAAAACAGCCTCAGACCTCAGCTTACCTCTATTTTCCAACATCTAGCATCTAATAGCAGGGATTGTGGACTTAACATTTTTGAGGAACAGATTAGTGACTCGTGTCCTTTGCTTCCCCTCTGACACTCAAGGAAACTTATCATTTGGCCCATGGAGGGTGATTTACAGTGGAAAATTCCGTTTTTGCATCACTGTGTATTTTCTCAAATCTGTCTACTTTGCCTGAGTACATCTTGTTCCCTGTGGGGTTTCTGCATTTGAACTCAAGTCAGGAAAATTGGAATTTATTTTGTCAGTGGGGATGGAGCCTGCTCTCTAGATGCAAAATAAGAGGAAAGTTGAAGGATTATAGGAAAACACACGAAGGACAGGAGAAATAGTGCAGAGATACTGAGATGCCTTGACTGTTGCCACCCCGGTTCTATCTCTGGCACTATATATGATCCTTGAGCACCAAAAAGACATTTCTGAGTATAGAGCCAGTTGTAATCTTGAGCACTGAAAAGTGTGCCACCATCCCCTCAAACCCCCCCCCCCAACAACAAAAGACAATACATGAACAAAATCCTCAGGAAAAATCAGGGGGCTGGAGCAATAGCACAGCAGGTAGGGCATTTCCTTGTATGCAGCAGACCTGGGTTTGAGTCCCAGCATTTCATATGGTTCCCCCAAGTCTGCCAGGGATTATTTCTGAGCACAGAGCCAGGAGTAACCCTCATGTACCCCTAAGTGTGCTGAAAGGAATATTTGCTCAAGACAAGAAAGAGCAAGATGGACAGGTCTAGATCTGAGAAAGGCCTGAAGCTTGTGGGAAATGCTGACGCTCTGACCTGGCCTAGCAGCCAGTGCTTAGGAAGAACAGTGGGTGCTGAATATAGACAAGTCACTCCAGGTGGACAGATTTGTCAAATGCTAGAATTTCCCAACCATCAGACAGGAGAAAGCAGTGAAAATGGAGCTCCCATGATTATGGCAATGGAACCTTGTCATCCTCATTCTCAGCCCTAATTCTTCAGGGCTAATGATCTGTAGGACAAACTTGCAAATCTCAGACTCCCCGTGCTCTGATGACTCAAGTTGGGTGAGTTTTGTCATCCGTCATGCCTATTGGTGTCCTTCACTCAAGACTTATGCCTAAGTGACCCAGGAGGTGCCTGGAGTCTATTTATAGAAATACTGATGTTGCTATTCTTAGCATTATCAATCAGTGATATTGGACAAGTTACTTGGCCTTTTTATTTAGCCATCCTTTTAGCAGACCCTATAGAATCACTTAATGCCCACTTTCAAAGTAACACCTTGGTGCTAGAATATAGTGAGAGGCAAGATATGCAGAGTTACTGTCTAGGAGGAAACACATTTTTCTGCTCTTTTTTGGTTTCTTGTTTGGAGCCACATTCAGGGTACTCTTGGACTATTTCTGGCTCTATACTCAGAAGACCCAGGCTGGCAGTGCTCAAGGAACCAAATATGTGCTGAGGATCTGATCCAGTGTTCTGGCTGATACAGTCTCCTACAAGTCATATCAGTGCCTAAACTCCTATGCTATCTCTAACCCTAGACTCCTGTAGCATAAGTTGCTTTTGTTTTTGATTTTTTGTTTTGGGTTATACCTGGCAATCCTCAGGAGTTACTCCTAGTACTATGCTCAAAAATTATTTCTGGGGGCCGGTGAGGTGAGGTGTCTGTCTGCCTTGCAAGTGCTAGCCAAGGAAGGACCACGGTTCGATCCCCCGGCGTCCCATATGGTCTCCCAAGCCAGGGGCAATTTCTAAGCACTTAGCCAGGAGGAACCCCTGAGCATCAAATGGGTGTGACCTGAAAAACCAAAACAAAAAGTATTTCTGGCAGTGCTCAGGGAACCATATGCAGTGCAAGGGATCAAACTGGGGTGAGCCACATCAAAACAAGCCCCTTGCCCACTGTACTATCACTCCAGTCCCAACAAAACCTTTCTAGGAATCACACACGGACTTGTTATCTAGTAGTAATTGTTGTGTAGGGAATTTTAGAGTGAAGACGTTAAGCTGATATTTGAATATGGAAGGTCAAAGAAGGGGTTCACTTGATAAATGAGGTGTGGCCTGGAAGAGGCATCAGTTGTGAACTTGGAAGGAATCTTTCTAAAGATCATGTTAAGCATTTTAAGAATCTTTCCTGCAACCAATAGGAAAGTGATCTGTAAGAGAAGCATCTTCAAGTGTGCATTCAAGACTCAGTCTAGTAAAAGCTCATCTCCTTTTCCCACTCCATTAACTCTCCAGTCACATCAACATTAATCACATAAATCTTTTGTTTTTAATAATATCTTTTTTAAGCACCATGATTACAAGCATGATTGTAGTTGGGTTCCAGTCATAAACAGAACACCCCGCTTAACTCTGGTCACCAGCTCTGATTCTTTCTGAGCTGGAGAAACTGCAGGACCTCCGGGACTCCACCTCCTCCATCCAGCCACTTTCTCACTGTACTGCCAACTTAGTTGTAGTTCAAGACATTGTCTATGACACTTCTCTTTCTCTTTCCTACCTATTAACCTGAACTACACACCCCCAAATACCTTGGAATATAGACTATTTTGGGCAAAAAGAACTTATGAACATTTTGCTTGGTGCCAGATTGAAGCCAGGGCCTCCTGTATTCTACAATGCACATCCGAGTCTAGAAGAAAAAGTTGTGTGGGTCTGGGAATATGACTCAAGTGATAGAGATCATTCCTGGTCTATGTGTAGCAGAGCCCCATACATGTACAAGTAAACATGCACCCATATCCTGCACACACATACAGAGCTCTAGATGTGGTTTCGGGGGGCCTCAAGAACTTACAAAGTGACCCCTATTAAAAAAAAGACTAATATAGCACAGACTGAGCACATGCCTTATCTATATGAGGTCCCGAGTTTGATTCCCAGCGACCCGTCCCTCCCCATCCCCTTCCCAAGCAAGTTTAAGACAGAGAAAGAGCACATGGGAGGCTCTCTGCCCTCCTGCTTTCTATCAAAAAGCAGGACATGAATTCCCCATGAGAATGATGCTCTCGGTATGATGGAAAGGAACGGATTATTCACTGGAAACAGTGATTCTCAATCAATAGATGCCCTAAAATAACCCTTATCTTTCATTAATTCCCCCACATATTTCTTAGTCACTTTTCCACAATTCACTTCCTCACCCTGAATCCCTCTTCCTTTGTCTTGGCCTATCTCCATAGTTGATTGTTCTTTGTTGAAATGGTAAGTTTGGAACCTACTTGCTTGAGCCTTCATTCTTCATTTCTCCTATAAAATTTCCCAGACTGTGTGAAAATAGTGCATGTGAAAATACAACTGACTTGTCTTCTGTTCTCCTGTCTCTTGTCAATTGAATTCTTAAGCCCAGTTACAGAATCAGAGGAGTGTCTTCTGCCCAATAATCAAGGTTCAGTGTCCTTCAGTCATTTCTTCTCTTAACCTTCCCAAATTCCTTGCCCCTGTCTTCCGTCCTCTGTCCAAGAGAAATCAGAGCACAACAGTGGGGTGACACAGAGAAGAAACATAATGAAAGGTGGTGGACAATGAGTAAGGTGATGCTGGCCCTGGTTTTGTCCCTGGACTCTCCTCCCCCTGAGTATGACTGGTAGCCACCCAGGAGGGCTGTGAACACAGCTAAGGTGGTTGGGGTGAACCCCAGCTTTGCAGAACTAGAGCAGCAATCACATCCTTGGGTCTGGCATTGAAACATTGAACAGGTTGACAAAGTATCAGCAGGAGGACTTCCTAGGACTCCTGATTACCTCCCTGTTGAATTAACCGGGTGCCACCCCACTCAGTATATGCCTTGTTACTCATTGGTTGGAAATATCTTTGAATGTAGCACATTAGATTGGTGTTTCAACACTTGTTCTCCACCCAGGGTGTGGTCTGGATCTTTCTAATAAAAATCCTGGGTCTCGGAAAAATGTTCTCTTGTGTTTCTGGTTTTCCCCCACTGAGTTATCTGCTTCTTAGGAGTAGAAGGCTTGTGTATTGGAATTCCCGAACACAAATGGAAGAAGACATACTACAGCGAGAGTGATGGCCTGTGGATCATGGGGAAATGATTTGTCCTTGATTTTTTTTTTGTATTATTAATTTCGGAGGATTCCCCAGGAGAGGAGTGAGAAGGAAGCCTCATGCTCCAAGACCAAAACATTGGAGAGACATAGGTCTGGGAACAAAAACCGATGCAGGAAATAATCCACACACACTGAAGGGAGTGAAACAGGTTCAGGAATTCCAATACACAAGCCTTCTGCTCCTTATTTTGACTAACTTAGAAAATGGTGACAAACATTATAAGTGGAGCCCCGGGTTCAAAATGAGGATCTGGTGAGATGGGTCTGGAAGCAAAGGTTGACAAGCAGGAAATAATTCACATAGTGTAAAGCTATAAGAACGGGCTCAGCAAGGAATTTCACCACACAAACCTTCTGCTTCTAAGAAGGAAAGTAACTTAGTAAGAGCAAAGAATGATCACCTGCCTTCCTCAAATCCATGTTTTTATTCATAAGAGCCAGACCACACCATAGGGTAGGAGAGGAATACCAAGTAGGGAATAATCTAATAATCCCATCACCAGATCACACTGTAGAATAGAGTATAAATATTGATTAGGGTGGAATCAGTAATCCAGCAAAACATGAGATATTTTTACTCAGGATAACTTTATTTCACATTTTATTTTCTCCTCAAAACCTGTTGTCGGGGCTGGAGAGATAGCATGGAGGTAAAGCATTTGCCTTTCATACAGAAGGTCATCAGTTTGAATCCCAGTGTCCCATATGGTCCCCCGAGCCTGCCAGGAGCAATTTCTGAGTGTGGAGCCAGGAGTAACCCCTGAGCATTGCCGGGTGTGACTAAAAAAAAAGGGGGGGGGGGGCCCGGGAGATAGCATGGAGGTAAGGCGTTTGCCTTTCATGCAAAAGTTCATCGGTTTGAATCCCGGTGCCCCATATGGTCCCCCGTGCCTGCCAGGAGCAATTTCTGAGCATGGAGCCAGGAGTAACCCCTGAGCACTGCCGGGTGTGACCCAAAAACAAAACAAAAAACAACAACAACAACAAAAAAAACTGTTGTCTTTGCTTCAATTTATGCACCAGAACAGACAAATCCTAAATTTATAGAAACAACCAAGTTAGTGCTTTCTCTATAGCTCTCTTTGATGTTACTTACATAAGGGCCTCAAACTCAACCTACCATGAAAAGAATGTGTCAGCTCTCTTCCCACACCAAAACTGCTCTACAATTCTGTGTAGTCAGGATGTTAGAAAACCACCACACAACAGCCCTTGTATTTTCCCTGGAAACCTAGACTCCTCCACCTTGGACATTGAGTCAGAAGTGAGTATCTAAACTGTATTTCAAAGCCGTTCACATCTTATCACACTGTTCCAGATTAACATCCTCATTGGAAAAGAGAATTACAAAAACTTTTTCTTTGCTCTCTCAAAGAATTCTTAACTCCTCAATAAAGCCTCCCTATTGTATAATTGTGCAGTCGAACCACCATTTTTCTTTAAATATGTTTTATGTCTTATCTGTCCCATTGGCTACCTGTTAAGCTGCTAGTGTCCCTTGTAAGTCAATTGGACTTTTCCCAGGAGCTTACATTCAACAGGCTCTTCCCATCGAGGTCCAGATAAAGACCATCTCTTGCCTGGAATGTTTGTCTACACTCCTTTTTTCCCTAGCAACTGGATTAACTCCCACTATCTCTTCTTTGAAATGCTCCTTGATGACCAGACTAAGTTAGATCCACCTGTCTTCTTTTGGAAAACTCAGGACTTTGTACTTTTGAAGTGTCTTGACTTACTGTATTTGTTTAGTGGTTATCTAGAAGGTAGACGCTAAGCTTTAGGAGGATGGAAAGAATATTTGTCTGCCTTGCTCTCCTTTGTAACAGCAGCAACTGGAAAAATAATAACTTCATTATAACTGACTGTCTTACCTCTGGCTCCATCTTCAGAGCATTGACATCTAGAAAGTAGACAAAACTTTACCTTATCATTTCAAACAAAAACTCAAAGGTTAGGTGGGATAGTACAGGGAGGAGGCAAAGAATTTGTCTTGCATGTGGCTGATCCTAGTTCTATTCCTGGTCCCCATACAGTTACCCAAATAGCAACAACTGTCATCAAGTGTCACTCTTGAGTATAAAACTAGGAATGTTTCTGAGCACCAATTCAAAGTAAAACTAAAACACAATTTATTTCCTTATTGATATATTATGAGTCAAGCAAAATGTTAATTGTACCTGTGTGCCCAACTACTGAAAGGTCACATAATTCTATACTGGCACTTTGAACAAAGGTGCCACATGTCGTAACTGATACAGTCTCCATTTTATGGAGGAGGGTGCTGAGCAACAGAAATTAGCTGTGACCTTACCCAAGATCACACAACTGGTCACTGATAGCATGTAAAACTTGCATTTGATGTTGTCTTTGAAACTGACCTCTTTCTAGCTATGCTCCAGTGACTCTTGCTAGAAGCCAAATAGGCAGATACCAGGGCAGCTCCTGCTAGTAGGAACTATTCAATGCTGTGCGAGAAACCCAGGGCAGCACAGCATGTTTTTTGCCTGAGGGGGCTGACTGAAGCCCTCTAGAAACTCTTGCCCACTGACGCCCCTCAGAGTCACTTGCGCCACCTGGTGGACACTAATGGGGGCTCTTTTTAATTCTCCCCACCTCCCCAATTTATCACAGGCCTATTTTCACCCTTTTCCTGAATTTGCTGGTGGATTGTTAGGATAACATGCTTAGACACTGTAATCAATTTCTAAGGACTGAATTTCTTTTTTTCTTTTACATTTTTTGTATTGAATATTGAAAATTCATTCAGGGGCCAGAGATAGAGCAATTCCAAAACAAAAAGAGGTCTGAGAGTTAAATATAGGGTTTAGGGTGTGTGCAGCCCGACTTTGGTCCCTCACTCGCAAAAAAACCTTTAGCCTGCCCCAACATCACTAGTTGTGGCCTTGGAGTCAACATGAGTATTTCTGGGATGGCCCTGGTGGTCCCCAGCACCAGGGGGCTGCAGCAGCACTGTCTATGGGTAGTGGCATTGAGCCACCAACAATCAAGAGCCAGATGGATCGATCCTCAGACCCCTGGAGTACCACCTCAGAAGATCCGTTTAAAAGAGACAAAGAGTTGGGGAGTCAGGGGATTGTCTCAAAGGTGGACCGTATGAGCACTGCAGGAGATGTGAACCCTCCCAAAAGGGCAGAAATTAAAGAGAGGGTCAAAGTACTATGCAACTGTCAGATGTTATTACTCACCCCGTGTGCAGTCATTCATGCTATGGTTATTGGGAACTTCAAATTTTTTTTTTCCATACGGGACGAAATCGCTTGCATCCTGGATTCGATATCCCAGTGCAACAGCTGCCAATGACTGACTTTAAGAAATAAGTACTGCATGAATTTCTGAAAAGACCTCTGTGGGTTAAACATTGAATTAAAAGACTTTAGTTAGGCTTGTGTATTACTAAATAATGACATCACTTATAAATAGCATTGTTCCTCTGATTTAGACATTAAAATAATTTTTGTTATTCTTGTCAACTTGTGCGGCTGCTTTTTGTTTTTAGTCCACCCTTTACTATCATTTATATGGAGTTATAAATTTTAAATAAAACATAACTTGCCTTTAAAAAACACTTTCTCTATCTCTCTTCCCTTGGTGTTTATAGTATTGTTGCGATACTGAGAAAGAGCTTGGCGCGGGACCAGAGAGATAGCACAGCTAGGGCATTTGTCTGCGCGCAGCTGTTCCAGAATGGACGGTGGTTCAAATCCCAGCATCCCGTATGGTTCCCCGAGCCTGCAAGGAGCGATTTCTGAGCACAGAGCCAGCAGTAACTCCAGACAACAGACGGGTATGACCCCAAAGCAAAAATAAACAAAAAGATAGAAAAAGAAAGAGCTTGGCACACAAATCTGAGTAGGGTCTTGCACACCTTTTAGTCATGAGGCTTGCTAGGAATCACGTATCAGGTTGTGATATTTGCATACTGGGCATCCTTGTTTGTGTCACACAAAAACCAAGTCTTTACCCTGATCTTCAGAGGTTGCATCCAAAGTTAAGAAACATAAAGTAGGGTGTGGTCATTGCTGGGGTCACAGTCCTTTTGTGGTGTTCGCACATACCAGACTGTGGTGTGGTGAGAAATCACTCGCAATACTGTGGATCACAGACACCAGATCTGCCAGGCTCGTACTTGGCACAAGTGAGACATAGGGATTCGAACACATGACCAGAAGCAAGCAATCAGATACTTTAAACGACTCCACTATTTTTCTGGCCACTTGTCCCCCAACTCACATGCTTAGAAGACAAAAACTCTAGAGTATACAAACAAATAAAAATAATGATGGGTGAACAGGGGTGCAGAGAAATGAATCAACTATTCATGTTAACGACCATACCCTGAGCATGTCCAAGCATAGTAGTAAACCCCAGGTTCTCAGTTGGAATCAAATAGAGTTTATGATTTTACCTCCCCAAACCATTAAATCATATCTCTACACCAACTTCTCTGACTCAGGTAAGAAGATAGACCTCCAATTTGTTTTCTATTCTGAGAAACCAATATCTTCCATTTTTTAAAAAAAATTATTTTATTTAAACACTGTGGCTACATGGTTGTTTATAATATAGTTGGGGTTCCCCCTGACAAAGTTAAAAAACTGTTCATGTTTGAGTTTCAGTCACACAATGTACAACATCCTTCACCAGTGCACATTTCCTGTCACAATGATCCCAGTTTCCCACCTCCCCTCCCTCACCCCCACCTATCTCTGAGGCAGACATTCCTCTCTCTCTCTCTCTCTCTCTCTCTCTCTCTCTCTCTCTCTCTCTCTCTCTCTCTCTCTCCTCTCTTTCTCTCTTTCTCTCTCTCTCTCTCAACACCCTACATGTCTTCTTCAATCTGTTCCACTAAACCCTATTACAAATTTTTGAAGATCTTTTCAAGTTTTTCATTTTATTAGCATAATAAAACAACATTAACAGGGCACTACTAGAGTTTTTTTTTTACCTAAATAAGTGTTGGTTTAATTGAATTAAATAATTTAAGCTATCATAGCCAAGTAAGAGAAGGAAGAACCATGGTTTTTCTTTTTCCCCTGAATTTTCTACTAAGAAAAAAGCACAACAAAGTTACCTGAACTCTTTTGTCTCTTGATAGCTGTCTTTCTTAATCAAGCCTTGGTTGAACAACCAGTTAGATTCCAACTAAAGAACTATTCAATTAAATGACTAAGGAGACAGATAGTAGGGGGAGGGGTATTGATTACCAAAGGGTGTTAATTTGACAATTACTGTATTCTACTGGTATTTACACAAGTGATCACTGTGTTGTTGGGTTGTTTTTTTTAAACTTCTATCGACTATTTGTTTTTTTGATTCAGCAAGCTGAACCAGTTTTCAAGTCTAATTAGTATAATGCAATGACCATTTGGCTGAAGAATGAATCTTTCAAGCTATTCAAATTGCCCAATCCAGGTCAAAGTGAGGATTTTGGGGAGTACCCAGACTTCCCTTCCAAAGAGTGGCTATTTCCAGCCAACCACAAATTACAAGCTAATTGCTCTAGTCTCAATAAAGGTGGCTAATTTAACTTCTCATCTTAAAGTTGAAAAGTGTTCCAATAGTATAAACAGTCTTAAATTAGCTATCTACTTTTTGCAACTCTGGTCAAAATAATTGTGTCTTTCCAAAGTTACTCTGAAAACAATAGTGATATTGTATGAACTAATGACAAAAAAACAGGATCTTTTTATTTAAAAAATAATATGGAACGAAAACTCTGAGGTTTTCTTAAAATGAGATCCCTCCACTCCACTTCCATAAAGGCACAGTAGACACCATACCTGACTTCCTCCAACATATAAATAGCCCAGCTCCACAGCAACTGATGTGTGATACAATACCTTTTCCATATTTCACAGTATCAAAATCCCAGTAAGAACACAGAAAATTTGATGGGAAAGTTGCATTGAAGCCCACCATGCTTAGTGACCAAAAACAGTAACACAGGGATCAGAGTGGTAGTGCGAGCGGTGGCGCAAGTGGTAGGGCATCTGCCTACAAGCCTAACCTAGGATGGACTGATACCCCCGTGTCTCATATGGTTACCCAAGCCAGGAGTGATTTCTGAGTGCATAGCCAGGAGTAACACCTGAGTGTCACTGAGTGTGGCCCAAAACCCAAAAAAAAGCAAAAGCAAAAATAAAAAAAGCAATAACACAAAAGACTCAGCTAGCATCAATTATTCAGTAAATCCTTAATAACTTTAGTAATACCATTGTGAAATATAACAATGATCACAAATATACTTTTATTGATCTATTTTTTGATCAGTCCATTTGCCATTTTGTTGTAACAAGCAAAATGAAAGTCAATTCACATGTTTACTAAGGAGGCAGTCTTGGGGGGTGGTGTTTGAGAAACTGGAGACCTGGGTGTAAGAAAGGTCACACTGGGTGTGGGTGGGTGTTGAACATTGAACCCCTGTCTGCCTCACACAACTGAAACAAAATATGAAAAATTTTCTTTTTTTTTTTCTTTTTTTTTTTTTTTGGTTTTTGGTCCACACCCGGTGATGCTCAGGGGTTACTCCTGGCTATTTGCTCAGAAGTCGCTCCTGGCAGGCACGGGGGACCATATGGGGAACCGGGGGATCGAACCAAGGTCCATCCTAGGTTAGCACAAGGCAAGGCAGGCACCTTATCTCCAGCGCCAGCGTCCGGCCCCCGAAAAATTTTCTTAACTATAGTGTTTACATAAAAAATAAATTAAAAAACAGACTATATATGCAAAGTGTGAGCATGGCAAATTAAAAATGTAAATTCAAGACAATATGACTTTGAGGGAAAGACTTGATTTAGAGCTCATAAAGCACAACTTAATATTGGTTCTTCTGTCTAGTTGAAACATACCTTATTCTTTTTGTGACTGAAACCCAACTATAGTCATGTTTGTAATCACAGTGTTTAAATAAAGATATTTTAAAAAATACCTAGATACCCTGAGAAGTGCATGACTTTTATTTACTTATCTTTAACAGTAACAGAGCAGACCTTTTAGGAAGGAAGTATATGGGTTGCTTACAAAACCCCTTGTTCCCTTAAAATTATAGAACATCACTAGCATGAGGATGAAAATACAGACTTTTTATATCAATAAAATAAACACAGGGTTTTATATTTCTAATACTAGAAATATCAATTTCTAAAGAAGACTTTACTATACATTTCTTTTTAAGTGATTCTTTATTTCAGCAGTAATAGTTCTATTGATTATTTGTTCTCCTTCTACTATCTTAACACAAGTTTTAACTTCTTCTTTCTGTGTTCTCTTTGACCCTAAGTTTATTCCTGCATCAATCTTCCTTCCACAAGACCGTCACAAATAAAAATAAGATGCTCAATATCTAATAAAGCTAAATAATATGCTGCTAAAAATCCATACATAGGAGAAAAGATATGATGTCAGAAAACAAGAGAATAATAAAAACAAAACACAGGGTAGTGGTAAACTACTATAGGAGGTTTGAAGATGACTTGGGAGATAACTTACACACAGAGCAATGACCCATTCCTCTTAAACAGAAAATAATAACTTACATTTATTGGATAGTGAGTTCATGTGTATTCATTCTCCTCTGGGTTCAGACTTCTATAAGACATATATGCCTTTGTAAGAAATAAAATATTATGTAATAATGTATTCTTCTTCTTATTATTATTGAAGTGAATATTAAAGCTGATTTGTGAAAGGCTAAGTATGTTTGTACATTATATACAGTGAAAACATAAAAGTGGTAAGAAATATGACCAAAATAGAGGAAATATGGATTTATGGAATAACATCCAAATTTCTTGTATCATAGAAAGTGAAGCCTGGTTCAAGGTTACTTTTCAAGCATAATCTCTTACTTAAATTCTCCTTTCCAAATATGCCAACTGTAGTTTTTCATGTCTTGTGCCTTGGTACATGCTGTTTCCTCCCACTGATTCATCCATCTGCCCTTTTTGTTTGATGTATTCTTACTTAGTATTAAAAACTCAGCTAAGATGATATCTTTCCAGGGAGCCTGAGATACTATTCATATTCCTCACCTCAGGTAGAGAAAACGCTTCTTTAAATGTCTAGAGCATCCTCTCTGTTGCCAATACTCAAGTGTTAATGTTACTTTTATTTTTCTAGAACTCTTCCATCTGAAGGTTGATTTCTTTGAGATCAAAAAGATGTACTCATGCTGCACCTCCAGTGTCATGGTTACTGTATTCTACTGAGAAGGTGTGATTGCATAAATAGCTCAGGAATAGCTCAGAAATAACTATCCCAGAAAATAGCCAAAAGTATATCAACAAGTCTTTATTTTTATTTTGTTTTGTTTCTGGGCCACACCCTGTGGCACTTAGCGGTTACTCCTGGCTCTGCTCTGAGAAATCCCTTCTGGGAGGCTCAGAGGTCTATATGGGATGCCAGAGATCAAACTCAGATCTGTTTTGTGCATGGCAAATGCCCTACCCGCTGTGTTATCACTCCTGCTCTTTCACAAGTCTTTCTCTACTTGAGTTGCATTGTGACCTCCAGCTCATGCAGAGTTCCAAAGTATTAGTCCTATGAATACTGAGTCTGCATATAATGAATGGGGAAAGCACACTATATAGACCAAAGAGAAGAAAAGCAAAGAGGGAAAGAACCACTGAGCCCAGAGGTCTCTCAATGATGAAAGGTACCCAAGAGTGATTAAAAAACTACAATTTGTTTTGTTTTGTTTAGTTTGGAGAGCACACCCAGCTCTGTTCTAGACTCACTCCTGACTCTGTGCTTAGGGGTTACTCCTGGCAATGTTCAGTAAGCCAGGAGTGGTGCCAGAAATTGAACTCAAGTAGGCACTATGGAAAGTATGTGCTTTATTCATTGTACTATCTTTCCCACCCCAAGAAACTGATTTAAACATACACATCCTATTCTCCACGAATAGGTATATAAAAATCACTCTGGGTCTTTTGTCTTTAGTCTCAGAAACTTCCAGAGCTTTGGTGATTAAATGCTATTGACAATGGTGTAGGGTTTTATCAGAGGACTCTAACAGTTGGACGGGAGAAGCATGAAATATTACCAAGTTCATGAACATTAAATTCTTATGACAATTCCTGGTGAGAAGAGAGCCTGAACTGTAGCCTCACTGGATCATTGACCAGTGGGACACAGATTCAGAGAGTAGCAAACCTGGATTAGAATGATCAGAACTGGCTTCAGGTTAAAATGTGGATTAAGAACCTTGTCTTTGAGGTCAAAAGGGTGTTGTTCCTTATTCACAATGTGTATATTTTTAGGGGAGGAAGAATTCCTCCCTCCACCTGCCAATTCTCCATGGTACCATCTGGGTGTCCTATAAATTTAGCTCAATTCTGATGCTGTCTGCATGAGCATATTGTTATATCACACCAGTGAAGATCTTAATCCCCCCACCCCCAGATGGCTCCCACCCCATGTCAGTTGGCAGAGGTTTCCAAGTTACCCACAACTTCTGTCTGTCTAACTTAGCTACACATCAAAGGTTCCTGCCATCCCCTTCCCAAGTTAATTTACTAAGGAAGCTGCTAGGATGTGAACAAATATTATTATTGTTATTAAATTATGTGATCAATAGTAAAGATGAACAGAGAGTTGAAGTGGTACAGAGTATGAACTCTATTTCTAGCCGCTGGACTTTATTAGAGACTATGAAATGTGGCTGAAAATGCCAAGTTTCTGAACTTGCCTTGCTCTGTCCAGTGATCAGTCTTATCCAGGAGTCAACTAGAAAACCCAGTTAAGCAAAATTTTTATCATTAAGAACTAGGAGTTTTAAGAGTTGTCTTAAATCTCAGGGATAGAATCAAAGACCAAATAATAGAACAGCAGATTCTCCCTCCTATTGGTTTTTTCACTTAGGAAATCACAAAAGTTTCAGGAGTTCTAAGGCAGGAACTGGGTGGTGGGGGCGGGCAGATATCAATATTTGTTTCACTATCTCACAGATGTCCTCCTATTTTCAACATTTTCATTCCACAATGATTTGTTGGACTGGAAAAAATAGTTCAACAGACTGAGTGCATGCTTTTCATGCAGGAAGTTAGAGACACAGTAATCCATGATTCCATGGCACCAGGGAGAATTAGACCTTGCTGTTTATGAGCTGTGACCACAAAACAAATAAAAACAAAACCACAATTATTTTTGAGCACCACTAATTGACTGGCAAGATAGAAGTTGCTAGGAAATCCCAAAGATGATTAAAATTAAGCACTTCCTTTAATATACGCACAACCCTACTTTGGATAAGTGTGCTATTTATACAAATAATTGTGGTAATGTTAGAATTGATAGATTTTCTTTTATTTTTATAATTTGGGCCACAACCAGCGATACTCAGGAGTTACTCTTGGATCTGTATTCAGAAATTGCCCTGACAGGCTCGGGGGACCATATGGGATGCCAGGAATTGAATGCGGTTCTTTCCTGTTTAATGCTACATGCAAGGCAAAAAAGTCCTACTGCTGTGCTATATCTCTTCAGACCCTAGAAATAATGGATTTTCTGTGTGAAGCATAAACCAAGAGATAGTGAACTATATAGGACAGTTATATCTCAATGTAAAAATATAGACAATGAATGAATAAAAAAGAGAAGTGATCTATCATTTGAGTAATGAAAAAATGAGTAGAAGTTTTTAATTAAATGAACAGGTATTAGATGAATATGACAGAGAAATAATGTAAAATTACAGTCCAGGTGTGACCCAAAAACTAAAAAACTAACACCTTTTTTTGAAAATTTATAGTAAGAACTGATATGATTTAGACTTTGGGATTGGAAAATATTTTTAATGCAAAATTATTAAACTCCTAAAAAATCTTTTTAGTTTTGGAACTATACCCATCAGTACAGAGGGTTAGCTTTTTTTTGGTGGGGGAGGGGGCACACCTGGCAGCACTCGGGGGCTACTCCTGGCTCTGTGCTCAGAAATCATTCCTGGCAGGCTCAGAAAACCATATGGGATGCTAGGAATAGATCCCGGGTCCATCACGGGTTGGCCTCGTGCAAGGCAAACACCCTACCACTGTGCTATTGTTCCAGCCCCAAGTAGAGATGGTTGACTCCTGTCTCTGTGCTGACAGATCATTCCTGGCAGTGCTCAGGGAACCATATGATATGCCGGGATCAAACTCACATCAACCATGCACAAGACAAGTGCCTAACCTGCTGTAGTATTTCTCCAGCCTCTATGCAAGATTTGTAAGCACTTATTATAGACTTTATAAATTACATTTAAATATATATATTTTTTATTTTTGAAAAGGAACCTTTGGAAGAAGTATCATTTTGAAAGAATATTTACCATGCATGTGTTTAGGACTTTGATTAGTATCAAAATGATAATTAGCAAGAACACAAGAACATTTAGTTTCTATCAATCAACAGGGAGAAAAGGATAAAATTTGAAAAAAAGAATGAGGGGGCTGTGCAGTGGCACTGGAGGTAAGGTGCCTGCCTTACCTGCGCTAACCTAGGACGGACCACGGTTCGATCCCCTGGTTCCCCATATGCCCCCCCCCCCCCGTGCCTGCCAGGAATGACTTCTGAGCAAATAGCCAGGAATAACCCCTGAGTGTCACCGGGTGTGGCCCAAAAACCACACACACACACAAAAAAGAATAAAATGTTCATCAGGGACGAAAATGTATATAGATACTATACAAACAAAGAAATGCTTGGTATTATTAAGTATCAGAGGCACACAAATAGATATCACAGTAAAATGCCAATTTCTACTTATTTGATGAACAAAAATACCCCCCCCCAAAAGTTAAAATTTCAAATACAAGGGTGTAGTGTATTGTCTTTTGAGCAAAGGGTATGGTATCTCAAAAGTAGAAGCTTAAAAAGGCAGTTGAAACTAATCCCTTGAGAATATTAAATGATGGTTTTGGAAGGTATTTGAGGCTATAAGGTAACCTCTAAGTGAGAATTATCTCTGCCCTAAGTAGTGATTTGTGACTCTGTTCCTTAACACATTATCTCTATCTTCTCACTGGCGACATGTTTTATTTCATAGAAAGTAAAGCATAAAGGTTTTTTTTCATATGGTTTAAAATTTTACATGAAGCTTTCACTACTTCAACCCAAAGGAAGGAGGAAGTGGGGATTTGAGGTGTTTTAGTACATGAAAGAAATATTGTTTTGTTTTAATAAAAATAGATACCTCTATTGACTGAATGAAATCTTTGGCATCTTTCTCAAATGCCTGGAAATTCCCACAGGAAATAATGGATTAGATCATCGTTTTAGATTTTGTAAAAAGAAAAAAATGTGTTTGTAGACTCAAATTGTATAAAGGGTAGTAGCTGTGGTTAAACAATGTTCCATTTGAACACAATGACACCCCCTTATTTCTTGGGAAGGGGTTGGTTTGGGCCATACCCAGGAGTGCACAAGGCTTATTCCTGGATATGTGCTCAGGGAACATTCTTGGTGGATTAGAGGACCATTTGTGGTGCCTGGGATCCAACCAGGCCAGTTGCATGCAAAGCAAGTGCCCTCGTCACTCTTCCATCACTCTGGCCTCAACAATCCCAACTCACACTTCAAAATTCATATACTTTTCAAAGTTCTTTCCTATAATTTTGTGTTCATAATTCTAGAAACAGGGCAAATATTTTGTAAGTGAGAAATTCAAACACAAAAATTAAATGAACTTACCTAAAGAAGATAGCCTCTATTTTATTTGTTTCTTTGCTGTCTTGCTTTATTTTGTTTAATTTTGGGGCCACACCCAGTAGTACTCAGAGGTTAAACCTGGCTCTGCTCTCAGGAATCACTGTTGGTAGGCTTAGGGCACCATACAGAGTGCCAGAGATCAAACCTGAGTGGGTCACATGCAAGAAAAGCGTAATACCTGTAGTATGACCACTCCAGTCACAGGAAGATGGATCTTATTTATTTATTTATATTGGTTTTGGGGTCACACCCAACAGCGCTCAGGAATTACTCCTGACTCTACATTCAGAAATCGCTCCTGGTAGGCTCAGGGGACCATATGGGATGCCAGGATTTGAACCACCGTCCTTCTGCACGCAAGGCAAATGCCCTACCTACCTCCATGCTATCTCTCTGACCCCAGAAGATGAATCTCTTAAAGGTAAAGTTTGTTTTAAAACTCAATTGTCTTTATTCAAAACTCCATGTTATCATCTCTTTAATAACCTTTAAAGTGCATATTTATTGCTAAGATAGTAGAAATATAATTATATCATAGCCACAGTCTTTTTTTTTTTTTTTTTGGGTCACACCCGGCAGTGCTCAGGGGTTACTCCTGGCTCCATGCTCAGAAATTGCTCCTGGCAGTCACGGAGGACCATATGGGGCACCGGGATACGAACCGATGCACAGTCTTATTTATATAACTACTCTTAAAATATGTATGTATACCTGTTAGTCTTCTAATTTGTGCATATATATTTTTTAATTGGAACCATACTTACATATAGCTTTATAGCTTTTATTTTATACCTTTTTACTTCCTAATATAATGGGGTTCTTTTCCAAATGACTAAATTTTTTAAAAACACAATTTTGCGGGCCATTGAGGTGGTGCTAGAGGTAAGGTGTCTGTCTTGCAAGTGCTAGCCAAGGAAGAACCATGGTTTGATTCCCCAGCATCCCATATGGTCACCCCAAGCCAGGGGCAATTTCTGAGCCCTTAGCCAGGAGTAACCCCTGAGCATCAAATGGGTATGGACTCAA
>PVKC010019921.1:0-18858 GCA_004027635.1 Crocidura indochinensis
ATAAAGAGAAAACAGGGTTTCAATGTGGGCTTCTCAAGCTCTAAGGAATGCTTTTCACTAAGATTAAAGAGAGTGTAGGGAAAAAAAACCTTTGACTAGTTCTGTAGGAAAAATACATATACAGTAGCAATCCATCACACTCATATTCATGGAACAGTTATTCTTTTAAATCTTTGTTTACTTAAGAGAATTTGGCTCTACGATTAGTTCTACTGACAAAGAGCTACTTTCCTTTTTCAAAAATCAGCAAAGAAGACCTCCCTAAATAGTTGCTAGTACTCATTTTGAAGATGCATTAATACCTTTAGTAATACTATTATGTCCTTATTTTACATATAGAAGTTCAACTCAGATATTTCTACATTTCTTATAGGTTACTATTTACCCTAAATAGTAACACATTAATTTACACATTGAGGTTATACAGAGATAAACAGTGTCAAAATTTGGTTTTGAAAAGGCAGAATTTAAAGAGAAAGAGCCGGTGGTCTGAACACAGAATTAATTCTTAATATATATTACTATATGAGCAAAAGGGTTATTTATATCCCTACGATGCCGTGTTAGGCTCCTTCATCTATTACTTAGTTGTAGGCCTGTTGTCTGCTGCCATCATCAAAGTAAGTGCAAGCAGCCGTCTGCAGAAAGCCTGTTCTTAAAAACAAGTTATGTATTTCCTAATTACCTCTCCGGAAGAAGAATTTCTTGCGAAAGCAGACACTGGCATCAGAGAAAAGGAAAACATTCTCCTGTGCAGGAGTGAATAATCGAAGCATCTCTATCGCATGCACTGCCATTTTAGCATTTACCTTTCTTTACATAGTTCAGTAGAGGGGAAATAACACAAGGCAATGAAAGGTGAAATCTCTACCTCAAAGAATCTAGCCATATTGATAGTGAAAAGAAACTCACTGTCAATACTGAAAACTGTGAAGACTAAACAAAAGAAAAGTCTTCAGAGAAGAATCCGTTTTTTAAATGACTCGTCCTTTTATTTCCGCAGGGAGAGAATGGAGGGTAGGAAACAAAATGCCTTTGAAAGCCTAAATCTAATTATTTTGCGATTTCTGATTTTTCCTGATGCTTCTTTTCCTCCTGTAGTCTTTTTACTTAAAATGAGCCACATTCATTTGACATTATTAAATTTGATAAATTAGCCAAAGGCTTTAAAATTACTTTTAAAAAGATTTATTGGGCAAACATTAACTTATTAAAAGATTAAGTTACGGCAGAGTATTCTATAAGTATATACTAGGCAAATCCCAAATATTTAAAATGCATTTTTAAATTGTATAAATAATTCAACACTAATTTTATTTTATTTTATTTATTTTATTTATTTATTTATTTATTTTTGGGGGGCCACACATGGTGGCACTCAGGGTTTATTCCTGGCTCTGTGCTCAGAAATAGCAGGTATAGGGGACCATATGGGATGTGGGGATTCGAACCACCCTTGGTCCTGTTTTGGCTGCGTGCAAGGCAAATGCCCTACCACTGTGCTATCTCTCCGGCCCCTCAACACTAATTTTAAATTTTATTCTTCAATCTTAGACATTGATTTATGTGTTAGGGAGATAGTACAGGGGTGCTTGTATTGCACACAGTTGACCCTCATTATGGCCCCTGAGCTCAATAGGAGTGAACCTTGAGCACAGAACCAGAAGCAAGACTTGATTGCAGGTGGATATGGTCCCAAAACAAAAACACAAAACAAAACAAATAATATTAAATTTATTGTTAATGAATAATATTATTATTAGAAATCTGATGATTGCATAAAAAGCAAAATAGGAAATGGCAATCAGATGCCAAAGAAATCCAACAGTACTAAGGATGTTTCCATTTGTTGATGCAATCACAGGTGCTCAAAGTGTCTGCAGCACTTTTTGGGAGGAATCCAGGATAGCTTGCTCTAGCTTGTCCTCCAGCAATGAATAAAGGGGTTCAATGTATCTGTGATGACCACTCGAAGAGGACCAAGCTGAGTCTGGGAAACTTCACAGGGCTGCAGCACATGTCTGGCATGCAAGAGGTCCTATGTTTTCATCCCTGTCATAAAGAGGCCCCTGAGGATCAGTGTGTCTGAGTAGCAGCACACTCTCATTCACTGCTAGGGAAATGTAGTCTGGTTCAACCCTTAGAGAAACCAGTATGGAGGGTTCTCAGTAGATTCAGAATTAAGCTGCCTTATAACCCAGCAATTCCACTTTGGGAATTTATTCGAAGGATGTCTGCAAAACTTTAAATCATAATGCTTTAAATAAAAAAATTAATAAAATATACATCCTTTTAAAAACATTGTATACCTGAAACTTTATTAACAATATTATAAACCATGCTACCTAAATAAAATTCAGGAAAATGAAAAACTATGAAAAAAATCATTCATTCTCTTTTATACATCATATATTACCTAGCAACTTGGAGGAATTAAAACATATGCAATAAATGGATTGTTCATGAAAATAGAGAATTTACTTTATGACATTTTTAAACATTTACTGAAAATCCTCATTGATCTGCATAACAGTATTATCTAGTTCCAGTTTGATTATTTTGGTTTGGCTTCTGAAGTTGCACGGGGGGTGGTGGAGTCATTCCCAGAAGTGCTTGGCCAACAAGACCAGTGACTTGAATGTGAGAACATAAGGAAGTGATGCTGCTGTGCTGGCCCTATGGTACTGTGGAGCATTTAGATAGGTTGTCATTCATAACTGAAGCAGGCATTAAGAGTTTGAGGGATCACAGTTGAAGAAATTTATCTCTAACAAAACAGTCCTCTGAGAAATGCTCCATAGAAAAAGAAATCCCATTTGTAAGTAGTAAGATAACTAAAAAGTATAAATTATGGAAGAGAAGAGTAATAATCGCAACTCTGTGTATGTGGGAGTGTTTGAGGGAGGGTGGGGGTGTCAGGTCACACCCAGTTGTGCTCAGGATTTACTCTTGGCTCCTTGATCATAGATTACTTCTAGCAGTGTGTAGGGCTTATATATGGTGCTGTGGATTGCAGTAAGGTTAGTGTTGTGAAAGTAAGTGCCATAACCACTGTCTGTTATCTCCAGCCCCACAATGGGGAATTTCAGAATGAATTCAAGGTTTATTTGCTTTCAATTTCATCTGTTCTATAGATTTAGTGTAAACCCCATGGTAATTTCAATGTAAAAATAAAGGTTCCGAAAAGACAAATAGGCATGAAGCCAATTTTGGCTTCATCTCTTGCACTACATACAGTGATGGCTAACCTTTCTGAGTCTGAGTGCCCAAACTGCCGCACAAAACCAAAGAATTTCCTCAAAGGTGCCAGCATATCAATTAAACTGTAATAACAAGATTTTAGTATCTAAAAAGTTGTGGCATGCGCCACATATCTTAATTGTGGATCTTCCCGCTTGCCAGCTGCAAGGCCTTCATGTGCCACCGCTGGCACCCGTGCCATAGGTTCGCCATCGCAGGGTATCCAGGACACCACCAGAAAAGACCCCTGAGTACAGGAGTGAACTCAGCAATTCTGGATGTTTCAATCCCCCTCCCAAGAAGAAAATAAGAAAAGGGAAATAGATTCTAATCAACTACAAAAGTGACAGGTATCAAAAGTAAAAGCAAGAGAATTTCTATTTAAATCAGAGAGATAAGGATAGAGACGTGGCCCAAAAAGCTCAGAGCATGACTAACATGCAGGAGGCATGGGTTAGATTCTAGTATGCATGGTTCCCCTGAAACTGGAACCGCTGGAAGTAACCTCTGGGCACAGAGTGGGAAATAGCTTCTGAGCAAATTAAAACAAATAACCAAAGGTATACTGTGTAGTAATGATCTGAATTCACGTAGAAAAATAGCAATGAATTCAATGAAATCAATAATTTCTCTAAACAGTAAATGATTTTATGTGACCAATCAAAATGAAGAGTGACAAAAATGGCTGAGGAAAACAGCAAAATAAAAAAAAACCCTCATCTTTCAACTGTATACAGAAGACCTTCGTGAAATTTAACAATAAATACAGGTTCAAAGTACAAGTTTGGAGAATAAAACATATTCAGGAAATGTCAGCCTAAAAAAGGAAGCAGAAGACATTTTTATATTATATAAAATAGACTTCAAAGTATAAAAGGTAATCAGAGACTGAAATTTACATTATATAATGAATAAAGGATCACTATATCAATAAAAGTCTAAGAGATAGCTCGAAAAGCCCAATTGTATGTACTTTGCATGGTGCATGCCAATGAGTTGAATCCTCAGCACTGTATGATCCCAAGTGTTAGCTGGATGGCTTGACTGCCCCTACCACTGCTAGGATTGAAGTAGCACCCTTTTGCTGGACCACAGCACTGAATTGACAGTTCTGTGCATCTGGACAAATTGTTGCCACAAGTGGCCCCTGGACTCTGTGAGCACCTTTTGCTATTCCCTCACCCCCTTAACCCAAATCTCAAGCAGAGGGACTTAACATTATTTAAAGTGTATGTACTATAAAAGTATATATACCCTATATATGGTACATAGTAATTATAGCAATTTTACTACTAATAAAAAGAAAATATGAATAAGAATACACAAAGTAAAGGACTCATAATTGTCCTTTTTTTAAAACCATTTTTACCATTTGACAGAATGGTCAAATTTTTACCACTTTTGCCATTTGACAAAATACCAGACATAAGATAAAAAAGAAAACAATAGCCTTAATTGAGTAATTATATCATATGGACTTAATAAAAATTTATAGGACTGTCTATCCCTCACAAGTTGAACTCTTGTTCACATTCCTAAGGATAAACCACATACTAAGACAGAAAGACAAGCGTCAATAAAGTCATACACATTTAAATGATGTCAAGTGATTTTTCAGGTCACAATGGACCAATACTAGACATCAATAATAACAGGAAAGCTGAAAATATATCTAACATTTGGAGACTAAACAGCATGTTCTTGACTACCTAAAAACTACTACTGAATAAAAAATTTAAAAAATTAACAGAATGTTTAAAATACTAGGAACAAACAAGAATAAAGACATACACTATCAGAACTTAGGGACACAGCAAAAGCAGTATTAAATCATCCCTATGTATTGAATTTTGGGGAAAGAAGATGAGTTTAATATCCTGATACCAACAGCAGTCAGAAAATTTACACATTTGCACACAAATTACAACAAACTAAAATCCCTGGTGAACATAGATGCAAATATACTCAACAGAACCTTAGAAAGCTGAAATTAATCAATATACTAAAAGGACCAACCATAACCAGATAAAATTCATTACAAGGATACAAAGATGTTTCAATATATACAAATCAATTAATGTGATATACCAATATACAAAGGAAAAATAAAAATAATATGGTTAGGGATGGCTTGAGTTAAAATGCTTGACTTGCTGATGTAGGGAAAAAGTAACCTTCATGGTGGTAGAACTACTGACTGGCTCAACCTTTTTGGAAAGTATAGATGCTATGCCTCTCAAAAAAAATAAGAACTGAGCTTCCATATAATTCCATTTCTTAGAAAAAGGGTGAAAAACATTATTTCAAAAAGACTTTCCTCTCTTCACTGCAGCAGAATTACTTACCATAGTCAAGACATAAAAATGACCTGATCAGCCAAGGTGAGTGGATAAAGAAACTGTGAAACATATACATAATGGAATACTACTCAGTTATAGGAAAAGGAGAAATCATATAATTTGCCACTATATGGATGGAAATGGAAGGTATCATGCTTAGTGATGTCAGTCAGAAGGAGAGAAGCAGATACAAAATTATCTCTCACTCTCCTTATGCGGGATGTAAATAAGTATAGTAAGAGAATAATGAGAACTGATCTCAAGAACCAAACTTACCAAGGGTGGTGGTGGGTGGGGGTAGTGGGTGTATGAAATCAAAGAGGTTCAAAGACTTAATCAAAGGAGACAAAAGAATAGAAGGAGCATAATTTCAAATTACAAATTTATACTAATCAAAACAGCATTGTTTTAGAATCAACATACACCCACAGACCAACCAAACTGAACTAAGTCCTCAGAATTAAATCCTCAAACATATAGACATCTAATTTAAAATAAAGGAGGAGGGGACAGGAGTGGTGGCATAGTGGTAGGGTGTTTGCCTTGCATGTGGCTGACCTAGGATGGACGGACTGTGGTTCAATTCCCCAAGCTAGTAGCAATTTCTGAGCACATAGCCAGAAGTAACCCCTGAGCATCACTGGGCGTGGCCCTAAAATAAAAATAAAATAAGATAAAGGAGGAAAAAGTATAAAACAGGAAATAAAAAGTCTTTTTGGTATGTGGTATTGGAAAAACTGGAGATCCATCTGCAAGGTAGAAACAAACAAAAGTTAACTCAGAATGGATTATATGCTTGAATGTTAGGTCTGAAAGCATAAAGTATACTTAAAAGTATAGGCACAACATTCCATTATGCTGACTTCCATGAAGTATTCAGGAAATTTGTATTAGACTCCAACAACAAGAGAAGCAAAATAATAAAAACCAAGAATTGCACACACTAAAATGCTTCTGCACAGTTACTATATTCACATACCATATCTGCTAAAGGGCTAACATAAAAGATACATAAAGAACTCACAAAAGCCAACAACAAGAAAACAACCCCATATAAAAATGAGAAGAACTGAATAGATACTTTACTAGACATATAGAAGGTAACATGTACAGTAATCCAGAAGAATGCTGGCCATCACTTTTCATCAGAGAAATCTAAATTCAAGTAGCAATAAGCTATCATGTCACAATGAGAATAGCTGAGAACCCAAAGACACATGATAGAGATAAAAACCTTAATTCACTGTCAGTTGGGAATGCAAACTGGTTCAGCCCCTATGAAAAATGGGATGTGGTTTCCCAAAATTCTAAAAGTGAATCTACCATATGATCCAGATATTTCACTCTGTATCTATTAAATGAACACAAAAATTCTAACTTGATTAGATATTGTTGTGTTACTGATACTACACCAATCAATTATTGTGTCCCACCCTAGGGTGTGACCTGGTGATAGTATATTAGATTATTCCTTCCTTGGTATTCTGTTCCCACCCAAGGGTGGTAACTGATTCTTGTCAATAAAAGCTCTATAAAAGCAAGGGTCTAGGAAGTCTGGGACTCATTCTTCGGTCTTCTTCCACTGAGCTGCACTTATCTTAGGAGCAGAAAGCTTTTGTGGTTTGAATTCCTTGCTTGAGCACTGGATTTCCTAAACCCATTCTTGTACCACTTCATTGTGTAAGTTATTTTCTGTGGATCTCTACAACTGGAACTGTTCCCCTGACCTAATTGGACAGGGGAATGGGAACTGCCTTTCCTGTCTGGGAGCTTGGTGGGAATCAAACCTTAACCAATCTCCTAGAGAATGTGACACTTCATATATATGCACATGTATATTCACTGTACTGCTATTTACACAGTAAAGAAAAGGAACAAAACAAGTGCCCAGGAATAAATAAGTGAATAAAAAAGATGGGATGTATGCACAATGAAATCCTTCTCAGGCATAATGAAAAATATAGTCCTGCCTCTTATAACACATGAGTAGAACTGAAAAAGGTAATGGTATGTGAGATGAGTCAGAAAAAGAATGAGCTTATTCATATGCATATATATAAAGCAGCAAAGCAAAAGAACAGACAAAACTAACTGAAAATGAATCTATGAACTCATATCACAAAAATGATACTAACAATGGTATATGGAATCCAAAAGACTAGGGGGAGAACTGTAAGTAGTAGTAGATTGCTACTGTGATAGTGTGGTAACATAAACTTTGAGTAGGTGGGAAATCACTTATGCCTAAAATCTAAACAGGTATGTAAATTAATGGTATCCTAGGATAAAAGGCACCTTTAAGCAAAATATTTACATTAAAGTCTTTTTATAAATACCAAACGGGCTATTTTAATGACATCCATGTAGCTAGCAGGTGGAATTATGGTGAATATTAGCGAGAGTTCTCTATATTAAAAAAAAGCATTTAGAGGGCTGGAGATAGCATGGAGGTAGGGTATTTGCCTTGGATGCAGAAGGACGGTGGTTCAAATCCTGGCATCCCATATGATTCCCCATGCCTGCCAGGAGCAATTTCTGAGCATAGAGCCAGGAGTAACCTCTGAGCACTGCCGGGTATAACTCCCCCCCCCCCAAAAAAAGGCATTTAGATTTATTTTTGGTTTTGCCATAGCCCAAATTGGCAAGGCTA
Source organism: Crocidura indochinensis (assembly GCA_004027635.1). Lineage (NCBI taxonomy): Eukaryota > Metazoa > Chordata > Mammalia > Eulipotyphla > Soricidae > Crocidura > Crocidura indochinensis. The sequence continues at coordinate 8,230 of PVKC010019921.1, forward strand.
CTCTGGCTCTATGCTTGGCTAGGAGAGGGCGTTGCTTCTCATAGAGTTCAAGACTGAACCTATATTCTGGATGGCAAGAAAGCACTGGAGCCTTATAAGCTATTCCCTGTCCAGGAAAGCACTCACTCTACACTATTCAACATACTTTATGCACTTCCATTAAATGAAAACTCTCAACCCCAATATGTTTAATAAAATTAATCTGATTTCTTTAAAAAGAAAATCATAATTCACATCATGTTTCAAATCATTGAATAAATTAAAATATTTTATTATTTTGCGTAGGATAGTTTTAAGAGTAAAAGGCAATATTAAGTATTTGAATGGAACAAGATTTATTTCTGTTTAATGATACTTGTTAAAATAAGAGTAAAGAGCAAAAGAAAAGAAAGCAGATGGGAGAACATCCTATATAACAGGGGTCTCAAACTCAATTTACCTTGGGGCCTCAGGAGGCAAAGTCGGGGTGAGGCAGGGCCGCATAAGGGATGCAAGCTTATTCTGAGAATACACTATAATTTAAGTATTAGGTATCTTACGAATGTTTGGCGGATATTATTTGAATTACAATTATTGATGCACATAAATATATTTCATAGGTTAAAATTGGCAGATAACTAAATTGACAGACATTGGATAAAATGTTTTTTTCTATCCAAACTAATCAATTCGCACAAAATCCTCTGTTTTGTTGAACATACCACATATTCAGATGAGAAGTTCAATAACAACCACAGATTTAACAATAATAACCAGTGCCTAAAATGATACCTATTTAATGTTGACTGGATTTGCTTCAAGAATATTTTACATTGGATAACTGGAACTCAAAGAAACGGAAAACCTAAAGCCTTTCTTATGCGTTTGTGATAAGTACATTGACAACATTTTTTAAATTTTCTAAACACCATGATTTGCAAATTTGTTAGTTGTACAGCTGTTCCATGCATGTGATGTTCCAAGATTGTGTTCACTATCAATGCCCCCAATTTCCCACTTAACCCCTAAGCCTGCCCCTTTAGCAGGCACAACATATTCACTTCATATTGCTTGTTAAAACAAAATGGAAAAAGGAATGGTCACGGTAATAGATCAATAAGAGAATTTGTGATAATTGCTATACCACAGACGTTGCTACTAAAGTCACTGTCTGAGAATTTACTGAGCTAGTTCGTGTTAGCTGAGCCTGAATGTGTCACTGTTTTCACTCATTGGGTTTTCTTTGCAACCTTCCAATAAAATTTTCTTTTCTCCTTCTGGGCATCAGCGCTATGAAATATGGAGGTGTTAAATGACCAGGTATGTGGCCACATGCTCCACACGTCCCAAGGTGGATCGGCAGCTTGATGAGGTTTAGTTGTGGAGTTGGGCTGGAGAAGGTCAGGTGAATGCTGTTGGACCTTCGAGCAGGAGGGGAATCTACCCACTGCATTCTGAGAGGGCTCCTCAGTTCTCAGCTTGGAGACACATCTACCTGGGAAGGTGCAGCAGCTGAGCATCTTTTTAAGATGAGTTATGGAGTATTTTAACAAAACCCTGATCCTGATAGAGCTAAACTATGGTCATTGAAACACACTCAATATTCTTTTCTCTCGTGTTTGTCAATTTGCCTTTTATTTGATTGTGAATTTCATCCTGACCAGTCCTCCTTTTGCAAAGTGTGAGGTTATAATAGAAATTAAAAGCCTGGGACTCATTCCAAAATACTTTTTTTTTGAACTGTCTAATTTGTACCATTCTATTTATTTCTACTTAGAAACCAAACAAGCAAATACAAATGAGGAAGACCATGAGAGAGAGGGGAAGATATGAATTTATTCACAACTGCACAATTAGCTTTACATAAGATTCATAGAACGGAAACATGAGAAGGCTCAAGGTGACAGAAGCAGAGTGGGACAGTCAGGGGCCAGAAAAATAGTACCAAGGGTAAGCCACTTGTACATCACACACCGCTGTTCTAGGCTTTGATCTCCAGACCCCTCTATGGTCCCCTGAGCCTACCAAGAATGATCCCTGAGTTCAGAATAAATCCTGAGTTATTCAGGATGAGGCTCCAAAACAAAAACAACAACAAGGGACTATTGCTGTGCTACCATGTAAACAGACCCAGTGATGCACCAAGTATGGTCTGTTTTAAGAGAATCTCTAAAATATGCTTTTGTTGTATTAGAAGTGTTTTCCCCCTTACTGAGTCAGATTTGCCTTATCTCTTTTACTTCCCACAAATCTAGGCTTTAGGAAAGAATTATTTCCATTGCAGAATAGTAACAATGTAAAATGCAAAACGCTAATCTCAAAAATGACATTGTTCTATATATTGAATTGCAGATTTTGAATGAATCATTATTGATTAATTACCAATACTAAATAAAGGCACTGCAAGCAAAGTAGATGAAACTTTTTACTAACTTCAAAGTAGCTGATAAGAGTAGACAGAATAAGGGGACAATGTTATCTGGTGAACTTAAAAAATACTTGAAAACTAGTATCCCGACATTACAATAATTAGAAACTTGAGAAAAATCTTTAACCATTTTTTAATTGGATAACTTAAAAAAGGCTTTGTTTTCCTTTGGAGACTAGGGACACAGTTCTACTACTAAAGACAGTCTTCCTTCTTTCCTAGTTTCCTCCTTTTCAATTTCTTTTCATTCTTTCACTACTTACTCCTTCATTAGATAGATAGATTCTATTTGGATGTGAAGTATAATATGTGATGTCCTACTGGAGAGAATGAGGTCAAAGAATTATATTTCTGATTATTTTGGGGGGTCCTTGGCTTCATAAGTCTCCAAAGTTGAAATTCCTTATTATGTATTGCATTTACTTTCTTATGGAAATACAAGAATGCATTTCAAACCATTTTTCTTAGGCATATTTAGCACTCTTAGTAAAACATGTAAAATCATTTTGAAAAGCTTGGAACCAAATATTGGCTTAAAACAATACTCTTATTTATAGTGGGACATAAAAGCAGTGTACCATAGCTGTGTGTTTTCAGGGGTGGGTGCTTTAAATGTGCTGTTCTATAGAGGTTATCCTTGTCATCTTTCCCCAGAGAAAGCAACAAAATGATGGCATTTTGCACTGAACACAATAGATAGTGCTTAAATAAAAAGTGGTGTGTTTAGGGGCCTGGGAGATAGCATGGAGGTAAGGCGTTTACCTTTCATGCAAAAAGGTCATGGGTTCGAATCCCGGTGCCCCATATGGTCCCCCGTGCCTGCCAGGAGCAATTTCTGAGCATGGAGCCAGGAGTAACCCCTGAGCACTGCTGGGTGTGACCCAAAAACCAAAAAAAAAAAAGTGGTGTGTTTAGATATTACTCAAAATTCCCTTTTTTAAAGGAAGGTGAAAAATGTACCCTAATTAGACTCCTCAGTTGTTATGTATGAATAGCAAGCTTTGAAAATCAAGAACTCTTAAAAATTGATTTGCAAGTAATTGCTGTCATTTAAAAAATATTAGTAGAACAAGCAGCAGAAATATGTAAATGCTACATTTTGCCTTAACTATCCTATAAAATCCAAAGTTAACAAACAAAATAATGCACTTGATTCTCATAATGATTCTAAAATAAAAGTGTTGGGGCCAGAGCGATAGCAGAGTGGTATGGCATTTGCCTTATACACAGCTGGCCTATGACAGGCCGTAGTTCAATCCCCGGGAGTCCCATATGGTCCCCCAAGCCAGGAGCGATTTCTGAGTGCATAGCCAGGAGTAACCCCTGAATGTCACTGGGTGTGGCCCCCAAGCAAAAACAAAACAAAAAGTGCCACATATATATAATGTATATATATATATATATGTAGAAAGGAATGTGCATGTGCCTCATCTTGCAATATTGTGTAGCATTCTTCTTTTAAAGTAAATAGCAAAAGAATACTTTCCACAGTCATTGAGAAAATAACATGAAAGATAGTTGATGAGGGATGAGAGTTCAACAGGCTAAGGCCTGTAGTGATCTTGGATCACTGAGCCTCTGAGGACACTGACGGGGAATACACTCTACAACACAATAAAAGAAAAAAAGGTAAGTGAAGTTATGGAGGTGTCAGTGGTGGAGAGCACACCTCACAGAGCACACCTAAATAGAGACCCTAAGCTCATGTCTTGGTAGTGAAAAAAAAAAAGGTGATAGTGAATGTTCTTTCAAGTTTTTGACTTAAAAATGTTTTACCCTGGTACTTTAAAAATCATGATAAAATAAAAGATATGTCAAGTAGACTTACATGCATTTTTTCTTTAACCATTTTGCAAAATGTAAATATGTGAGCTGACATAAAAGGCCATTTTCCCTTTATTAAGCCAAAGAGAAATGAAATGCCTTCATCAATTTGTCCAGTAGGTTTCATTAAATCTCATTCCATAGGTTAGCCTGAAGAGACAAGCAAGCAATTTAGGGGAAGCTAAGATTATATCAGCATACCAAAGGATGGGGGCAGGAGGGAGAAGGGAAGGAACAAACAGGGCACCTGCTAATCAACTAGGAAACTTTAAGCTCAAGAAATTTGGAAGATGTGAATTGGGCTTCAGACACTGTTGCATTTTTTTGTTTGCTTGCTTTTTGTGTAGGGGGCAGACCTCATGAAGAGCAGGGCTTACTCCTATTTCTGCAATCAAGGAGTACTCCTGGCAGTGCTCAGGGGACCAACTGCATGTGGCTTTAGGAATTGAACTGGGTTGGCTGTATGTAAAGATGCAAAGAAAGAATATTATTCACTGTAGATACTGCTGTAGATAACAGCCAAGTAGCACAGAGAAACTTAATGGGGAATTCTTTTTTCAACTTGCAACACATGGTCATATTAATATTCATATATTAGTAACACTGTAGTTCATTATGAAATAGCCACTTTGCTGTAAGCCATCTGCTCCAAAGAAATCTTACTTATGGTATTATTGCAAATACAACAGCCATTTATCTAATGAAGAGTTGCACTGATTAATTTCCTTAAAATTTATATTAATTTACACTAATGTTGGCAAATCTGAAAATTAATTTGTTTTTCTCTGAGTGCAGTATTTTATTACTAACTCTGAAGTTATCCTATAACTTAAATGTTTACTGTCTATTTTGTACTCTTCAGTCTCTACAAATTTTTATTAGCTGAAAAAGTCAAAGTACCCAATTTTCCTAAGATTTATTTGGTTTGTGTGGCAAGATAATTCAACTTATTGTTGAACGGAGGGTCAAAGAAGCTTGTAAGTCACCTAATACAGTATTTATTTCTTCTAAAATGATTCCCAGTGGCTGAGAATCCTCTTAAGCTTGCTGCTGTTTTTCTTTTGTCTTCTGGCTAACTATTCCTCCTCCCTCTGCACCACCTACTACCTTGGCAGATCTAACAAGTCCTCTTTTGTCCTACTTTTCTTGAATTCGAATCTATTGATGACTCCACATTAGAGGAATGACTGATGTGTTACACAAAGGCCCTTATGTAGGTGAAGACTGGAGATGTGCTAAGCAGCCTATTATTTTCACAGTACAGAGAGCTGCTTGTGGAATTTTCTAAAAAACATTTCCAAGTTAGAAACATCAGAGCCTCCATTCCTGTTTTATACTGACTTTTGACCCAACATTGGGCCTGTAAGTCCCAAGTGTAAACATGAGGGGTTTGACAAGACCATTGTCCTAAATATTTACAATGCTTAAACACTCCCGGTTATGTGTTACATGAGAAACAAGCTGGCCTAAAATGGTCTTTAGTACATATTTTTGTGTGGTATTAGGTAGGCCAGTGATCTAAAGTAGTTCAAAGAAAAATAAAAATGAGATGAACATTTTACCATTGAAAACAACCATGGGCCAATGAGAGTACAGGAATATAAATACAGGGAAATGTTCCCTAATTAAGAAGAAATCAAGATAAAACCTAAGTGACCACAAAGTCCTATTATTAAGCAAAAATTCTATGTACACATTACACATACAAAAAGGTGCGAATCAATTTAGTGTTAATAGTTTTATTTGGTTTATAGGAAGCATCCAAGAAATATATGAACGCAAACAGGCCAAGATGCAAAGTAACCAATAGGTGAAGCAGTGATGCAAATCAGCCCTGTCTGATTCAATCTATTGTGTGCAGTGATTCTCTGCAAGTGCAATTAAGGGCTCAGAAGCCAGTGCTAGACTGTGATTTTTGTCTTCTGGGAAACTCCATTTAACAGCTCTGAATATCATTAAAAGCCTGTGAGACCGTTATTCAAGGGCTACTAGTATCAACCAACTTGCATGCCAGAAACACTGCTTGTTGGTACAGGTCTTTTTTGAGAATAAGTCCAATGACTGAAATGTCCAATAGCTTACTTGGAACTCCAATAGCACATTTTTATCTGTCCCTTTTGGTCCTGAGATAGACTTTTGTCATCATAAACTCCTTGAAGGGAGAAATGGCGCCTGGATTTCTATCTAGTGGCACCTGGCATATTTCTGGGAAAACTGCAAGTGTGCAATAAATACATGTTGAATTGAATTACAGCATGAGATCATGGACTTGTCCCCATCAGCATAACCCCACACACCACTCACTGGTAATATTGAGATTACAGGGGTCACTGGCAGCACTCTGCCTAATGGTGCGCTGACTGACAGAGTAGAAAATCAAATCAAGAAAGGCAGCATGACCTTTGAGTCAGGCAGACAGGGTGTGCACTCACTGTAGCAACAAGGTCAAGATCAAAGTGACGAATGTCCAACCTTCTAGTACATGGCTGCAGACCTGAACTGACCACATCTGATTATCTGCACGATTTCATCAGCATCACCTGTGAGTAAGACTTGAGCTAATAGTCAACAATGAGAGCAGAGTACAAATAACATGGTCCAGCCCCACAGCAGGCCTGCCAGCTTGAAGAAGTGCACTTGACAACAGGCTTCTTGTGGATTACACAAGCATGCCGATTAGACATGAAAACAACTGCTTTATGGTGACCTGAAATGGGATTAACGTAAGCCGGATGAGCGTTGGAAATTCTTTAAAGAACCCAGTGCAGCACCGTTCAAAATGATACAACCAAGCGGCTGAAAAGAAGAAACAATCCTGGAAAAACAGAGGGGCTGGGATGAATCTGGTTCTCAGTCATCTAGAAATGGGACAGTCCAAAGTGAGAAAGACTATGTGGGAAATAGGAACGGAAGCATCGAAGTCACCAGTTTCTATGACCCAAGGTTAAAAGGGTGATGAGTCACTCATCTGTCTCTTAGTTTCCTCTGGCTCACAGGTGGTAGTGAGAACCAGCAGTATTGCCTGCAAATACTAAACACAAAAATAAACAGATCTCATATAAATGTGTGTCCAAATGAATTTTGTTTTTAAAAATAAATTCACCCTCAGCTATTGAGAAACTCCTTACATTCTAAGAGATGGTGAGTAGGTGAGTAAAGCAATACAACTTACAGCTGCTTAGTGATGATATATTAGTCTAATTTCCAAAGCGATTCCAACCTGATTTTCCCATAAACCCACACTTAACACTACTATAAACATATCTTCTAGAAAACAACCGTATGTTGCACCTTAATACCTGAGTAATAGTGATACTTTACCCTTTGGTCATTATCAATTCTGTATAGATTTTAAAATATTTATAGGAATTAAATACAGAAAAGAACTATATCCCGTTGAGTCAATTACTTATATTCGTGCATAATCTAGAAGCTACAAACATCTACTCTGTAACACTAAAATTCTCAAACACATCCATCAAAATAACATTATTTGGGGGTCAGAAAATTTGGCATAAATCTGAATGCATCATTCCAACCAACATTCCTAAATATGTCAAGGAAGGAATGAGAAATGAATCATGGATACTCATCATTCAAACTGAGAATAAACGATAAGACAGACATTGTGCTACAGGAAGGAGTCTGACACTATTTTCATTTGCCTACAAAATCAAGGGGTGGAAATGTACCAATGATGTTTGCAGCTACATTACTTTGAGGTTGAATGCACTTCTCCCTTTAAAATTAGTGGAACCTTCACAATGAGAACACCCACCAAGAAGGACTCTGCTGATCTGATTCCAATGATTTCAATCTGGGTGGTTGGTAGCAGCAGTACAGCATTAGAGAGGGTATAGTGGTGCTTTCATTTTGTTTGCTGTTTTTAACTTCAAATTGCTTTAGAGTACGAAGTTCAGTGAGAGTCAGCTTTTGCCCTTGATAGGTCAGACTTTGGAAGAATCCCCCAATTCAAGCATTTCTTATTCATGAACGTATAGAATGTTCCAACAATACTGTTCAAATAACATGCTAAAGTATTTCACTCTTACTATAACATATACTTTTGAATTCTTGGATCCTCTATTTATTCTTTCTTCTTTTGTTTTGGGATGGACGGATCATCCCTGGTGGTACACAGAACTTAGTCCTTGTTCTGAATTTAGAGATTAATCTTGATAGGACATAAAGAATCCCTGCGGTTCTGGGGATCAAATCTGAGTGTGCTGCATACAAGGCACGTATTCTAGCTGCTGTACTGTATCTGTGCCCTCTGTTACTCTAAGTCTTCTAACATTTTTTCCATGTAGTTCTGTACATAACTCTCTGAAGGCCAGCAGAAAAAGTGTTTGAACAAAGAGAGTTTAGGGCTCAATAAATCTAGACCAGACTGATTGCATTTATGCAATGTCTATGATATGTTAAGGCACCCTAGAAATACTTTACAAAGAGCCTATCCTTCAATTTTCATAAGCCCAGGAAGTAGGAAATAGTATTATTATCCTTTGTACATAATGACGTTAAGACAAGAAAACAATAAAACTTCTAGCTGAAACCAGGACATTTGATTCCAGCACCCAAACTACTGCTTCCCAGGAAATGCAGTTTTATGATACAGCTCATTCATCTGAATGAACACATAATAATCTAAGTGGTAAAAAAAAAAAAAAGAATTTAAGACCTAAACCTAAACCCAAACTTAAGTAACTCGGAATTTGAGACAAGTGGCAGCAAGTAAAATAACCAAACAAGTACAAAGAATGGCCTAGTAGAGAGGTCCAGTCTGAGTAAATGGAGCAACTGAAGGGTTATGCAGCTAGTGTACTATCATGCTCAGAAGAAGTTCTAGGACCATGCTAGGATGGACTAAAAAACCAAGAGTCTGACTTTATCTTCATTGACAAAAGGGTATGGTAAGGATGTGTATAGGAGGGTGAGCATACAAGTGGGTTTACATAGTAAAAAGTGAAGTTCTCAAATTCAACTGTCTATCAGAAGCATAGAAGACTCTTGTAAAAAAAAATACTGGAGCCTGGAGTGGAGTGATAGTACAGTAGGGAGGGCATTTTGCCTTGCATGGAACCAACCTGAGTTTGAGTCCCAGCATTGCATATGGTTTCCCGAGCCCTGCTAGGAGTGATCCCTGACTCTACAGCCAGGAGTATGTACTCAGCACACCCAGATATGGCCTAAAGTAAAAATTAAAAAAAAAAAAAAAAAAAGGAAAGCGATACTGTAGTCCCTACTCCACTCCCAGAGAATCAAATTCAATTACTCTGAGAGGTTCTGCACATAAGTCTTTTAACAATTACTTGGAGAGCCAGAGCAATAGCACAGAAGGTAAGGTAACTGTCTTGCACAGAACCGACTTAGGTTGGATCCCCGGCATCCTCTACAGTCCCCTAGGCCTGCCAGAAGTGGTTTTTGAGAGTAGAGCCAGAAGTAACCTTTAAGGACCACCAATTGTGGCCCAAAAATCACATAATAAAACAAATAAGGGGCCGGAGAGAGAGTATGGGGGTAAGGCGTTTGTCTTGCACTCAGGATAGTGGTTCAAAACCCAGCATTCCATATGGTCCCCCAAGACTGTGGGGGCGCTATTTCTGAGCGTAGAGCCAGGAGTAGGTCCTGAGTGCTGCCGGGTATGACCCCCCAAAAAACAAAACAAAACAAAAACAAAAAAAACCAAATAAAATCAAAATATTATTTGAAATACATTGAAAAATGTATTCAAATATGCAGCCTAGGCCAAGAATCAGCTTTGTGTCATCTAGTATCTAATGATGAAATAAAAAATAAACTGTTTCTATTAACCAGTTAATATAAGAGCAGCAAAACTTATCACCAACAAAGAAAATTTTGCCCAAGACAGATTGTAAAAATGCCATACACAAAGTAACTGCTAAACTTAGCCAGGCATGTGGCTAGATCTAGTGATAGAACATGTCCTTGCATGTGTGAGACCATGAGTTTGATTCCTAACACTCTATGGGTCTTAAACATTACCAGGTGTGGACCCTGGCTCCAGAACATAGTGTCAACAACAATAACAATAAACCATATTGAGAGCTTTGAGAATATGTAACATTAGAAACTAGAGAATTTTACACAGCTGTACACTGATATTGCCAGTTTTAAAAATATTCTTGAGAGGCCTGGGCGACAGTTCAAAGGACTGAGCATGAAAAAGGCCCAGTTTCCATTCCCCATCCTGAATAGTTCCCCAAGCCTCAATAGCGGTGACTCCTGAGAGGAATTCTTAAGTACAATGTGGCATGACAAAACACTTTCTTTTTAAAACCCCCCAAAGCAAAGCAAAGCAAGCAAACAAACAAACAGACAAAAACCTCAATAGAACAAGTACAGCTTTAAAGAAAAAAAAATACACTTTGGGGGGC
>PVKC010019922.1:0-18856 GCA_004027635.1 Crocidura indochinensis
AAAAAAAAAAAAGGATGATGGATCCTCCAAAATACCCGGCGGTTGGGAGACCCTCCTTAATATAGAAGTTCCTTCCTTGTAGATCTGCAAAGGAATGAATAGAAGTGCCTTTCGTGTAGATCTGCATAGGGATTAATTTTTGGGTTTTTGGTTTTTGGATCACACCTGGCAGTGCTCAGGGGTTACTCCTGGCTCTAGGCTCAGAAATAGCTCCTGGCAGGCTCAGGAGACCATATGGGACGCTGGGATTACAACCACTGACCTGCACGAGAGGCAAACCCCTATTACCTCCGTGCTATCTCTCCGTCCCCAATATTTTAAGTGCCTTTCATGTAGATCTGCAAAGCAATTAATATTATGTGAAAAAAACATTTAAGTGCCTCCCTTGTAGATCTGCAAAGGAATTAATATAAGTGCCTTCCATATGCATCTGCAAAGGGACGGGTATTTTTTCCCCTCTTTTTGCTTGACCTCCCTTGGGTCGCGAGCGAATCTGGCTTTTTTAACTTAGGCAGTTGTGTTCTAGGAGACGGCAAAACTGAACAGAAAGGCGGCGATAAAAAGAGAGGCGTTAAGAGACCCCGAGAAGATCATGGCCGTGGCTATTTTGAGTACATTGAAGAGAACAAGTATAGCAGGTAGAGAAGACTTCGTTTTGGGGATCCCCCCCCCCCACATACACACTTTAATTTTACATTTTTTTTGCTGGGAAAAGCTGGATCAGGAGACAATTCTCTCTTTCAGAGCCAAATCTCCTCAGCCGCCTGTTGAAGAAGAAGACGAACATTTCGACGACACAGTGGTTTGTCTTGATACTTGTAAGTGAAATTTTTCTCTTTCTGAGTGTTTGGTTGTTAATTGTTAGTTGGGAACTGAGGTTTTTTTTTAATATAACGCAGCAGATGTTCGCTTTTTGAGATTTTTGTAGCTCATCAGTCATGTTGATACTTTTACAGCCTCTGGCAGTTTGGTAAATTTTGTATAGAAAACTTGAGGAATGTAGAAATTAATGAAGTTTGGGCGAATTAGCTAATGAGAATCTATTCTGTAAGAATCTGTTCATGTAAGTTCCTAATAAAAAGTACATTAATTTTATTGGTGGAACTATTACGTGAGCTATTTGGGCTGTTTGGATATTAATGCTTTCCCCGTTAGTACACAAGCATATTCTTTATTCTGAAAGATTGTAATACTTTCAATAACCGCTTTTTTGTTCTTGATTCCAGTTCAGTAGCTGCTGCTTTAACAAATAAGTTGATTTCTTCCAAAGACCCTGGGCAGCAGCAGTGGGCTATCTCTGGGCCACTAGCTTTCTTCAGCCACGAATGGTATCAATGGCAGCAGCGCTGTAGTTGCAATTGAGTATGAGGAAGTACTGCAAACCTTTAAATGGGCCTTGCCTGTCAGATTTGTAGTTTTTATTACAAAAGAGATTTCAGTGTTTGATCAGAATGCACTATAGTGTTAAAGAGGGCAGGATTAGTGTTTGGCATGATTTAATAAAGATTAAGGTATCTCTCCTCCCCGTAGAGATAGGAGAGATAGCACAGTTGCGTGCAAACAGCCAATCCAGGACCTAAGGTGGTTGGTTCTAATCCCGGCATCTCTTGGTCCCCGTGACTGCCAGGAGCTATTTCTGAGCTGACAGCTAGGAGTAACCCCAGAGCACCACGGGGTGTGGCCCAAAAATCAAAAAAGAAAAAAAAAAGATTAAGGTATCAACTCTTGTAGATTTAAGTCTTTAAACTTTGAAGTACAAAATTGTCATAAACTTAAAAGAATGTAAATATAAAGCTCTTGATTTCTGATGTACTTATTACTTTAGTATAATTGGAATAGGGAAGTTCAGGCTGTTAATCAAGAAGGTAACAATACTATTGTGGATGGGTTTAAGTTGATGATCTAGGGATCTTAATATGTTGTTGGGGATCATATACAATTTTTGAATTAAATCTTACCTTGTTAGGGATTTTAAAAGCCAAGCTCTCATACAAAGTAGATGACCAAGCCATAATATATAATACGATTTCCTTAGAACTACTTGAGAAAGGTGCATGCTAATAACACCAGTGACCCAAAAGTAGCGAGGTTAAAAGATACAATTTTTGAATAACTTTGGGAAGCAGGTAATGACCTATTTATCACACCAAGTATAGATTGCAAGACAAAATGTTTTTTTGGCATTTAAGGTTTGTATTTTGAAGAATGAGGTGTTACATATCTTAGCAGAGAATTCAGAGATTAGAGTAGAGCCACTGGATTTATAAATTAGAATTGTAGGGTCAACAGCTCATACTCTTCAAAAATACTTGGTCTTGACCTCCCTTCAGTTTTATAATGGCACTGGTAAATCTACCTGGTTCTGGCATGCTTCACTTTGATTTCCTGCTATACTCTACTGCTTGCCTCTAAATCAAGGTAAAGAGCAGAGCAGGTATGTATTAATGTCAAGTCTTTTATATACTTAAATATTTTAATCCTTAGTCTTACAGTTAGTTTTTGTATTTGAGTTTATAATTTGGAGTTTCATACTGGTGGGAGTGGGGGGTTCTGATGGTAAAACAGCAGCATGATATATATAAACTGTATGTGTAGCACTAAGATAAAACTTAACCAAGCTTGTCTATTTAGCAACATAGTTAGACCGAATATCAAAAAAGTAATACGGTATTTTATATAATTACAGATAATTGCGATTTGCATTTTAAAATATCAAGAGATCGTCTGAGTGCATCTTCTCTTACTATGGAAAGTTTTGCTTTCCTTTGGGCTGGAGGAAGGGCATCTTACGGTGTGTCAAAAGGCAAAGTCTGTTTTGAGATGAAGGTAAATATTAACATACACTAGTTGGTTTTGGGGCCACACTTAACAGTGCTCAGAGATTACTTTTTTTTTTTGGTTTTTGGGTCACACCCAGCAGTGCTCAGGGGTAACTCCTGGCTCCATGCTCAGAAATTGCTCCTGGCAGGCACGGGGGGGACCATATGGGGCACCGGGATTCGAACCGATGACCTTTTGCATGAAAGGCAAATGCCTTACCTCCATGCTATCTCCTGGGCCCCAGAGATTACTTCTATCGGCAATCAGGAAATCACTTCTGGCAATACTCACGCTCATATGGGATGCTGGGGATCAAATCTGGATTGGCTTCATGCAAGGCATTTCTGCCTAGTCCACTATTATCTTGCTAGCCTCTGTAAATACATACTTTAGGAAAATAAATTTGGGAGGGCACACCTGGCAACCCTCAGGGGTTAGTTAGTTACTCTTGGATCTGTGCCCAGAAATCACTTTGGCAGGTTCTGGGAACATTATGAGATGTAGGGGATTGAACCTGGCTCAGCTGCATGCAAGACAAATGCTTTACCTGCTGTGCTATAGCTCCAGCCCCAGAACTAACTTTTTTTTTTGACATAAAGAGAAATGAGTTCCTAATAGAGAGAATTTTAGAGTAGTAATCTGAGGAAGAGACCATGGGCTTTTCCAGAGCCTTTATTTTTTTTTTTATTTTTTTTTTTATAAAGGGATTTTTTTTTTGAGCCACATGCAGCTGTTCTCTGGGCTTGTACTGTGCTCAGAGATCACTTCTGACAGACTTGGAACTGTATAGTTTGTTGGGGATTAAATCCAGCTTAGTTGAGTGAAAGGCAAGCACCCTATCAGCTGCTATCCATGGCTATCCACTCCAGAAAAGGGACTTGAATGATTAAATCTAGTCTGTCAGAATTGAACATTTAGGGTCGGGATTTTAGGCTTTTTTTAAAATGGGCATTTGAAGTGTAAAATGATGTTTTGGGGGCAGGAGTGTTACAGTCAGTAGCATATTTGCCTGATGCAGATTCAATTTATGACCCCTGAGTCCTTTGAGAGTAAACCCTAAGCACCTTGGTATGGCACAAAAATTTTGGTTTTGATATTTTGGAATAACTTGTGCTCAGCACCTGAGTGCTAACTCCTACTCATGGATGACTTCTGTTTGTTCTGGGTACTTTTTTGGGTGCCAGATTGAATTTAGGTTGGCCTTAAGCATCCATATGCACTGCTCTTATACCTCTGCTCCCTGGTCGAGCTTTTGTTCAGAAAAGAGCATGTTAAAAGATCAAGTTTTAATTGGGATATGGTATTGGGCTTACAAAAAGTCAATACTTAGAACACTCTTAATTTTCTAGTTTCAAGGCTCCGTGATTGTAAAGTTCTTGTTGGAGTGGGTAGAGTGGAGTCTTAAAACCAGAGAATAGCTAAATGTAAAAGAGACCAACACTTAGGCTCTAATTGTCATTAATTTTTGTTTAATTACATAATGTTTTGATTTCTAGGTTACTGAGAAGATACCTGTAAGGCATTTATATACAAAAGATATTGACATACATGAGGTTCGGATCGGTTGGTCACTAACCACAAGTGGAATGTTACTTGGTAAAGTTTATTTGAATAATAAGGGTTTGTCTTAAATGTTCCAATTTCTGTGGTGAAACTATTAGAAGGCATTCTAAACCATTGCTAAAACATTGCTATGTTTTGTTTTTGGTCCACACCCAGTGATGATCAGGGGTTACTTCTGGCTCTCTGCTCAGAAATTGCTCCTGGCAGGCTCGGGAACCAATATGGGATGCTGGATACTGCTTTCCAGGTTGGCTGTGTGCAAGGCAAACACCCTGCCACCTACTTTTTTTTTTTTTGGATTTTGGGCCACTGGTGATACTCAGGTTTTATTCCTGGCTATGCGCGCAGAAATGGCTCCTAGCTTGAGGGGGGACCATATGGGACACTGGGGGATTGAACCACAAGGTCCATCCTAGGTTAGCACCTGCAAGGTAAATGCCCTATCGCTTGTGCCATTGCCTTCCCCTCATTGCTTATTCTTTTTTTTTTTTTTTTGGTTTTTGGGCCATACCCAGTGACGCTCAGGGGTTACTCCTGGCTATGCGCTCAGAAGTCGCCCCTGGCCTGGGGGACCATATGGGGCACGGGGAACCGCGGTCCGTCCAAGGCTAGCGCGGTAAGGCAGGCACCTTCAGCGCCACCGCCTGGCCCCTCATTGCTTATTCTTATGGTAATTTATAAATGAAAAATTAGCATGTGGTGCTGGAGAGATAGGGGGGAGGATAGCACAGCGGTAGGGCATGACCCTGGCCTGGGGCTGCCAGGGGCAATATCTGAGTGCAGAGCAGGGGCAACCCCTGAGCACTGCTGGTGTGGTCCCAAAATCAATAAAGACAAAGATAAATTAGCATGTGTTAGACATGTTTTAGTTTGCTTTATCTTTTGGTGGGTAGTTTGAATTGCACCCAATTACTGTGCTCTGGGTTTACTACTGACTGCACTCAGGAGTTACTCCTGGTGATGCTTCTGGGACCATATAGTATGCAGAGATTAACCAAGGTCACTTGGTGTAGTGTCTACCTGCTATACTACTGCTCTGGCCCATTGGGAGGGGGGGGTTGACATCTGCCTATATATTAATCTAAGGCATGAATTTTTCTACTTTGGGGAGGGCCCAATACCAAGCAATGGTCAGTTTATTCGATTCTGCACTCAGGAATCATTCTTGGGCTAACCCATATGGGTCTTTTCACATGAAGATGAGGGCCCTGCTTACCATGCTGTCTCTTCAGGCCACTTTTTGTCTACTTGTATAGGCTTCCAATTATACCAGGATGTAAGACTGCTCAGAATTTTTTTTTGAACTACATATCGAATGTTGGTTAAATAATTTAACACTTTGAGCCCTCTGGTATTTGTTTTGGGCCATACCCTGGTTCTGCAGTTAGGAAAAAATCAATTGCATGCTCTGGTGACTGTATGGGATGCTGGGGATTGAACCTGGGTTGGCTGCTTGCAAGCAAGGACCCTACCTACTATTTCTTCATTGGCCTGAGACCTATGAGACCTGTGTTTTTTGTTTTGTTTTGTTTTGTTTTTTTGTTTCTGGGTCACACCCAGCAGTGCTCAGGGGTTTACTCCTGGCTCCATGCTCAGAAATTGCTCCGGCAGGCACGGGGGACCATAACCGATGACCTTTTGCATGGAAGGCAAACGCCTTACCTCCATGCTATCTCCCGGGCCCGAGACCTGTATTTTTAAGTAGTGAACTTATATTGGGCTTGAAAAATTAACTCCACGTAAATTGTTTCCTTAGGTGAAGAAGAGTTTTCTTATGGGTATTCTTTAAAAGGGATTAAAACATGCAACTGTGAGACTGAAGATTATGGAGAGAAGTTTGATGAAAATGATGTGATTACATGCTTTGCTGTAAGTCATTTATGTGAATGGCAAGTTGATCATGAAGTTGAATGGAAAATCTAGTTTACCTCTTAGGAAAATTTGTTTCTGCTTCAAAAGCAATTGTAACCTTATATATAATGGAATGAACATAAATAAGTGTATACTTGAGGGAGTATTAAAAGAATAAAAATGAACATTTTACTCTCCAATTAACAGAACTTTGAAAGTGATGAAGTGGAACTCTCGTATGCCAAGAATGGACAAGATCTTGGCATTGCCTTCAAAATTAGTAAGGAAGTTCTTGCTGGACGGCCACTCTTTCCACACGTTCTCTGCCATAACTGTGCAGTTGAATTTAATTTCGGTCAGAAGGAAAAGCCATATTTCCCGATTCCTGAAGAATATACTTTTATCCAGAATGTTCCCTTAGAGGATCGAGTTAGAGGGCCAAAGGGGCCTGAAGAGAAGAAAGATTGTGAGGTAAGTATTTTGTGCTAAAGCAGTACTTGAATAGTTTTTGCTTAGTAGTCACACTTAAAAAATGAGTTGTGATAAGGTATTGTCTGCGATTTATTATTTGATTAGTCTTTCCCTATATGTGCTAATTTTTAAATATTTACTTGGTTTGAATTCCTTTATTAGAACTATGAAAATGGGGGCCGGGCAGTGGCGCTGAAGGCAAGGTGCCTGCCTTACCGCGCTAGCCTTGGATGGACCGTGGTTCGATTCCCCGTGCCCCATATGGTCCCCCAGACCAGGGGCGACTTCTGAGAGCATAGCCAGGAGTAACCCCTGAGCGTCACTGGGTGTGACCCCAAAACCAAAAAAAAAAAGAACTATGAAAATGTAGGCAGTCTGCTCACTTGAATGTGCTCAGATGGTGGGACTCAAACCAGGGTCAGCTATATGCAAAGCAAGTGCCTTAACCTTTCTCTACCACCCCTGTATATCTTTGGTTTCTGAAATATTAAATGTTTAATAGATATTTAAATATTAGAAAAAATGGCTCTTGGGCCTCCCTTCATTGCCCACAGGTTACTCCTGGGTCTGTACTAAATTATTCCTGCAGGTTACGGGTTGGCTGTGTGCAAGCAAATAAATGCCCTACCCACTGTACTAATTGTTCTGGTTCTGATAATTAAGTATTTTAAGCTGCATTCTTGTGCTTGATTTATGTAAGATATTTGGTGAATCCTGGTGAGAAGTATTTTAAGATTTTTTTTTTTTTTTCCCATTGTAGGTTGTTATGATGATTGGCTTGCCAGGAGCTGGAAAAACTACCTGGGTTACTAAACATGCAGCAGAAAACCCTGGTAAATACAACATTCTTGGAACAAATACCATAATGGATAAAATGATGGTAAGTAAAATGTATAGGGCCTATTCTTAATGATTATAAATCAGTCATATTCTAATAATCCTGTTTTTGTCTATTGTCATTACTCCTTTTATAAAGAACTTTAAGATTAGTAGTTTGGTCTTTTCCTACCTACCCTCTCGGTAGCTGGTACTGAACCAACACTGCTCACTCCTATCCCCTCAGAAGCACTATCTTAGTTGGCCCAGGGATATGTTGCCTCAACATCATCTGAATACTACATATGAAAAACTGAAAGATACTGAAGATACTTGTTAAAAAATTGATACTTGTTTTTCATGAAGTCTATAACGGTTACGTTTATCTTAAGATTGCATGGCTAAAAGGACATTATCAACTTTCAATAATAGGTGGCAGGTTTTAAGAAGCAAATGGCAGATACTGGAAAACTGAACACACTTCTGCAGAGAGCTCCACAGTGTCTTGGAAAGTTTATTGAGATTGCTGCCCGCAAGAAACGAAATTTCATTCTGGATCAGGTAAACTAGGTTTTGTTTTTGTTTTGTGGTTTGGGTATTGGGGTCACACCCACTTGATGGGCTCAGGGTTCTTATGGGGATGCTTGAGGATCAAACCCTGGTCATACCCTGTGCAAGGCAAACCCCCTACCTACCAACTGTACATATAGCTGTGGTGTTTGAACTAGCTTCTTTTTTGTTTGTTTTTGTTTTTTTGGTCACACCTGGCAGCGCTCGGGGACCATAGGGATGCTGGGATTCAAACCAGCGTTCTACTGTATGCAAGGCAAATGCTCTACTACCTCCGTGCTATTTCTCGGGCCCCTGAGCTATTTCTCGGGCCCCTGAATTAGCTTTTTTGAAATTAGAGCCTCACGGTTGGGTTTGCATAAAATTGATGATTTGGATTATAAACCACCTTTATTTTTCTTTCTCTTTGGAAAGACAAATGTGTCTGCTGCTGCCCAGAGGAGAAAAATGTGCCTGTTCGCAGGTTTTCAGCGAAAAGCTGTTGTCGTTTGTCCAAAAGATGAAGACTATAAGCAAAGAACACAGAAGAAAGCAGAAGTAGAGGGAAAAGACTTACCGGAACATGCAGTCCTCAAAATGAAAGGTCTGTATAATATAATCCTCTGTGACATTATGGCAAAAGATTTTTTTGCTGCCAAGGAATTAATAAATTAAATTTTCTAAAAAATGTTAAACTGAATAGATAAATCTGTTAAGTCAAATGATGAACATTCAGGATTAAAGAATTTGTCTATTCCTTATAGGAAACTTTACGCTGCCAGAGGTAGCTGAGTGTTTTGATGAAATAACATATGTTGAACTTCAGAAAGAGGAAGCCCAAAAACTTCTGGAGCAGTACAAGGAAGAAAGCAAGAAAGCTCTTCCTCCAGAAAAGAAACAGAATACTGGTTCTAAGAAGAGCAATAAAAACAAGAGTGGCAAGAACCAGTTTAATAGAGGAGGTGGTCATAGAGGACGTGGTGGATTCAATATGCGTGGTGGAAATTTCAGAGGAGGAGGCAAGTAGATTTTGAGAGCGTGCGTGCGTGTGTGTGTGTGTGTGTGTGTATCTCATATATATGTATGTATGTAGGTACAACAATTCTTTAGTTGCTATCTAGGTTGTCTAGCTGAATTATTGCATTTGATTATATTGATCCTTGTTGACATAATTTAGAAACTGATAGTAAATGCAACTAGATTATGACTGATCAGAATAATCACAGCTACTTACTGTCAGTTAGGATTCTTTAAAAGAGAAATCTAGAGGAATTAATTTAGCTATATGTAAAAAAAGACACAACATTTACTAAGTGTTATTTATTTATAGCTCCTGGTAACCGTGGAGGATACAACAGGAGGGGCAATATGCCGCAGAGAGGTGGTGGTGGTGGAGGTGGTGCAATTGGCTATCCATACCCTCGCGGCCCTGTTTTCGCCAGCCGAGGTGGTTACTCAAACAGAGGAAACTACAACAGAGGTGGAATGCCCAACAGAGGGAATTACAACCAGGTAATGAGTTTCAATCCTTCAAGCAGTGCTTATTTGTGTAATTTAGACTGGAAGGGCCTGTGTTGCATAATTCAGCAAGAATGTTAGAGGGATGTACCCCCAGGAATGTTTAGGGGCTGTCTTGGTTCTATTTGGGGGTAGCCCTCAGTGATACTGGGCACTCTTGAAAAATAACTACATTGATAAAGTTTGAGACTTAGTAAAGTGAACCGTTTTGACTTTCAGGTTTACTAACATCAAGTGATAGTAACAGAAGGGTACCCAGAGTTTAATGATTGACTAGTCAGTCCCTTTCTATTTGAACAAGTTTCTAGTGGAAAGATTCTCAAGAGATTCATTCTTCCTTACAGAATTTCAGAGGACGAGGAAACAATCGTGGCTACAAAAATCAATCTCAGGGCTACAACCAGTGGCAGCAGGGTGTAAGTAATTTAAGTGTTTTTGATTGAGTTTATAATAGTTAGTGTTAAAGTATCTTGTCCAGAAATTGAAGTGTCTGTAAGTGCTACAGGGCAAGTTGTGAATTGTGTTGAAGATGTAGATTACCTTTGTAAGAAAAACAGGTTGGAGTTTGCTGTAATGTAATATTTTTTAAGTAATATGGTGCTTTTTTTTTCTACTAGCTTTAATTGTATAAACTAACCCAAGTTATGTTTTTTTTTGTAATGTGTTTAATGGGGCATTAATAATAGTACTGGTTTGATAAAAGTCAGAGGTAATTAAAGTTATAAATTTGTTTCCAGCAGTTACTCTGAATTAGATTGTCATTTCCTAAAATCATTTGAGTGGTTTATTGATGTTTTTTTCTTTAAAAAAAAAATTTTCTCTTACAGCAATTCTGGGGTCAGAAGCCATGGAGTCAGCATTATCACCAAGGATATTATTGAATACCCAAATAAAACGAACTGATACATATTTCTCCAAAACCTTCACAAGAAGTCGACTGTTTTCTTTAGTAGGCTAACTTTTTAAACATTCCACAAGAGGAAGTGCCTGCGGGTTCCTTTTTTAGAAGCTTTGTGGGTTGATTTTTTTTCTTTTCTTTTTTGTACATTTTTAATTGCAGTTTTAAAGTGAATCGTAAGAGAACCTCAGCATTGTGCACGATAAGAGAATGTGTCAGTATTTCAGGGTTCTACATTTTATCTGTAAAATGTGACTTTTTTTTTATCACAACAAAAGTAAAATGTTGCTTTGTACCTGGTGTCTTTTATTAAGAATTTACTCCCCCCTTTCTCAGAGATAACAGTCGGGAGTCATTGTCACAATATAATAGAAATGTTAGCAACCAGATTCATGTAAGGACCAAGTGGTCCTCATGAATTTCATTAAGACTCTGTATTGCTCATATTACACTCCATCCTCTCTGTAGTTTTCTGAGTAGTGGAGGGGGTAAGCTAAATAGTTTCTGATGACAACCGGGAAGAACTTCCTTTAAACTAGCGATGGAATTGGCATAATTGGGAATGAAGATGAAAATTGGAACCAAAATAGAGAAGATGGAGTGTATGTAGAAGGGCTGTTAAAAATGTAAAACTTGGTTGCATTATTTGTGGAGGCTCAAACTTGTGAAGGTTAATACCATAACTTTTTCCATTTGTTCTGCATTTTGATTCTGAAAAGAAAGCTGGCTTTGCCCATTTCTTATTAAAAAAAACTTGTTGTAAATCCAGTTGTCTAATGGGATCTATATGAAGTTAGCTATGTCTGTATGCCCTTCTCCCACAAAATACTGTATACTAGTGTGCTTGTAGTAAACTCCACCATCTTTGTAAGCTAATGAAATTGTGAGTCACCCATTTATATCTTAATTTTTAATCATGTCAGTTCTTGAATGGGTATCTCCTTAGCCTGCTGATTTCTTTTTCTTTCTAAAGAAAGTGGGTGGAGAAATTAATTTAGACTTTTGTTTGCAATAAAAGAATTCATTTTACTCTTGTTTGGGATTCTCGCCATCAAGGTTCAAATCCCTTTAGAAAACTCCCAAGAGGAGAATATTTGTGTGCTTTCTGGACAGCTTAATTCTTTATACTCTGTACTTGGAACATTTAGGTTTTAAAAACTTAAATGTGTAATACAAATGATTTTGAAGGATGAAGTAAAATTGAATTTTATGATGAATATCCCCTTCCCCTCCCCCCACCAAGATGACTTAACCTATTTATATGAGGGGATAAAGGTACTACTGGCTGGGAGAAGTTAATGCTCACATGATCATCTTTACAAATGCTAATAGCTGTCCACAACTGATATATTTTATATACATCTATGTAATACAAGAAACTTTGGGAACAGATGCTTTTAGAAGCCATCATATGAGCCAGTTGATTCCACTGCTACACAACACTGCTAACTTAACTAGCTATGTGACAACATTAGATCCCCTAATTGTAATTTTATTGGGTTTGCACAGAACACTTAAATCTTCTAAAGGATTCTCACAGAAGTGAGGAATCAGGAGTCAAACTGTAGAACTAAAAAACTTCAGTCCAGTTTTGTTACTTTTAGGTTGCTTCTGGTAAGTTTAGGTGTATCTATTTGATTGCTTAGGTTTTGTGGGGTTAGCCACTTTGAGTTACTTAACTTAATTCATATTTCTAGGAACTTCATGAAAAAATTCAACTGGATGGAGTTGTAGGTGATTGTATAGGTTCAGTTGAAGCTTTTTGGAACAAAGGCTATCTGAAGAAGAGAGGATTGCATAATACTACAAAAGAAGTAAAGGAGTTTTGTTAGCAACAATGAGCCACTGACACGAACCACTCTTATCAGTATAATTACTAGTGTTGCATAGGTTTATTTAATAAGAAAGAATATTAGTTGCTATTAAGAACACTAGTTTTTAGTTTGTAGTTTTAGGTAGCACACAATTAGGTGCCTTTAAAAGATCTTTCTTACTGCTGAATGAAAAGTTAGTATATTTGAAAGACTAGTAGTGAGCAAGTAATGGCCAGATAACAAAGAAACTTCAGGGAGAAAGTTAGATGTGGATTTTTGCAGAATAAGTGAAGGATAGATAAACATGAAAATACATTGTCTACCTGTCTCTCTGGCAATCAAAATGCCAAACAGCAGACTTTATGGACAGAATGTCCCATCTATAACGAGAATTAGAGAACATCCACGGGAATTCTCTTGTGAGGGATTACTGTAATTATTAAATATCATAGGTCATCATTAGGATAGGATTTGGGTTGGCTGTCAGTAATGATGACAAAAATATAGTCAAGATGGGGAAAATGTGACTACTAACTAAAAGACATGTTAAAGTAGGTGAAGTTTGGAGAACTAATGATGTCACCTCAGTCTTGGACTGTTACTCTCCTAGAGAGAATGATCAGATTCTGGTCATAAGAATCAGCAAAATGAAATCTTGAGTCAAAAGCAGCTTGACATTGAAATGATAGGAAACCAACCATATTAAATATTGAAAAATGAGTCATTTGCTGAAAATAGGTATTGGACATTGACATGGAAACAATATTCTTGAGTACTATTAAAGGTTACCAAAGCTTAGTATTTTCCTGAAAAAGCACAAAAGATAGTTCTACGTTTACACTCATGGATATTGTGGGAATTTGCATTTTTATAAGCTTAATATGTTAATTCCAGGATATTTTTTTTTGCTAATTTCAGCACACAAGATAATGATCTGGGGCTGGAGTGATAGTAGAGTGGGTAGAGCATTTGCCTTGTACACGGTCAGCCTGGGCTCAATCAATTTCTGGCATTCCATATAGTTTTTAGAGCACCATAGGTGGCCCAAGCAAAAAATTCCGACCAGAGAATTTTATACCCAAGTATGATCTCTAGCATCCTATATGGGTCACATAAGCGCACACCCTGGTGTGGCCTAATGCTCCAGTTACCCACCACCCAAAATAAAGGTTGAAGCCAGAATAAACTGGAGGATAGTTAGAACTTGTCACAAAGTATAGTTAGGGCTTTAATCTACCCATCCACATCAATATTCATCTGAAATGGACTAAAATGTTGACCCAATTACTGTTAAGCCCTTTTTCTGATTGGAGTTTTATTCCTCATGCTGGAGTGATATAACTGCCTGTACAGCAAGCTTTCTTTGCATGCTATTGTCCTATCTTTCATCTCCAGCACCCCAAATAGTTCAAAGCCTACCAGAAATGATGTTTGAGGACCATCAGGTCTGGGAATCATATCCCCCTCAATATAATAAGCTTTAGTTTTGTATTTTTGGGCCCTGCAATGGACTTTGATTTTGACATATTGAATTTTTCTTCACATTTTAATGATAAATATAGGTCTTTATTTAATGATAAATGGGGTTACTTCTTGATTTGTGGGGATCATCTAAACAAGATCAGTCATGTTAGCAATCTTCAGTCAAACTTTGCAGATAACAAAATACAGTGCTCATTAAGAGCCTTTTGGTTATTTTAAGATTAGATATATGAAGGTGGTATATCTGCAAAAGCAACTAATCTTGGACCAGTGCTACAGGTTCATGGCAAGTACTAAAAATGCTTGATGCAGGTAATTTAGTTGAGGTAACCTTGGTTTTAATACATTTTGTTTCTATATTTAAGTTAGTCCATAAGATTTTGGAAGTCAAGTCACAAAACTGGTAATCCATGAATATGAGAAGTGTTAATCCGGAATGAGTTCCCAGTGTTTCTAAAGATGAACTGAAATAACCACTATTGAGTGATGTCTCAATATTTCAACAATGCAAATAATTGCATTGTATATTTTAATCCATTTGAAAATATGAGTATGTCATACTTCATTTAGTCTATAAGGAGATAAAGTACCTTAGAAATATAGTAGTTTCATTTTTCATGTAAGTCCAGAATTTTGTCTCTTTTGAAGATACCCAAGTTGCTTGGCAATGGGTGCAGACAGTCTTAAAGCTGAACAAGAGCTATTTTGGGATTCATAGGCAAATTGTAGAGCCATTGACTGCAGTACAGTATTCATGCAACAACTGCAGATAAGTGGTCAGAATAAGTAATTTGTTATCACTTGTGTGAATTGGAACAAAGGATCTTAACCATATATTTTGCATTGCCTAGGAAAATTTTATCTGTCTCGCATGCCAGGATTCAACAAGGAACAGGGATTTTACTTTAAAAAAATAAAGCTGGATCTTATAGGTATGAGAAACTGCTATAATTGATAATAACATACTAACAGACTAGGCAAATAGATATTTTATGGAAAGATTCCAGTCCTTGTTGCATTGTTACTCAACACTCTTATCAAATAGTAACTTCTCATGCTCGAATTGAGTTTTTGCATCATGAGATTATGAGGGGATTTTTGGCCAGGGCAATAAATAGCATCTAATAGATTAATGACATTAAAGTATTTCTGGCATGCTCTTTTTTTCTGCTAATCTTTTTTTAAAATTCATCTCTATCGACAAAATTATTAGTGTTGTGAAATAACTTGCCAAGCAGTGTCACCAATTACTTTCAAAACAGACTGCCAGTATAGACCTAACAGCAAAGTTAAAGTTACAAGGCATTAGATAATAGATGAGAATTTTAGAATTTTTGGTGCTTTTGTGAATGGGAACTTAGTGGCATGATACTTTAGCTTACTTTTGAGCCACACCCAGTGGTACTCAGGGTTTACTCCTGGCTTTGCGAGAATTAACTCCTGATCCAGTGCTCAGGACCACATGGGATGTTAAGAACGGAACCTGTCAGCTGTGCCTAAGGCACACCTCCACCCTCTACTATTTAGCCAGCTCCACTAGTGGATTTTTAAAGGTAGATATTAAGGTATCCTTGAACCATGTCAGTTTCTAGTTAAGGAAGTAGTTGGACAAGTTATGGTGAACATCACAAGAATAAAATGTTCCAGTTTTTCTTTTTAAGCAAATAAAGCAAAAAATGTGTGCTGACAAGATCTCATCTCCTTTTCCTTAGTCTATCCATGTGAATGTGCTGTGTGGAAGAGTAAAAGGGCCCAACTAAATGTGTTCCAGTGATTCCAATAGGTATTCCAAATTAATTGCTGTTTGTACATGTAACACTTGTTTTAGTGGGCTTTCAGTCACCATAATTAGAGCTTAATTTTAGGAGTGGGGAAGGGAGAAATGGACCCAGATGGTTTCTTTAGCAGAAAGGCTTCCTGATGCTATTGTGCATGCCCACAGCAATACCTGATATCTACTCTTTGATACCTTGCATGTTTTTAGGCACTAGATGTAAATAGTTGAATCTTGAACTTAGAATTTTTTTTCCTAATCAGATTCTTTGCTTAACTTGGAAGGCCTTTGCTTTTAAGAATACCCTTAGAAGAGTTTAATTACTACCATGTTAGTGTTCTAATGCACAAAACCCTAAGTCTAGAATACCTATATCTGACTTGACTTCCTTAAGGAATCTTGTATTCTTAATACATAAGCAATGTTAACACTGATCAAAGTATTAACTAGTAAATCATTTTTAAGTTGTATAAAGAAGGCACAGTGAATTTTTGTCAGACTAGAGAATGTACTTTTTGTCATTGCCTTGTAATTGAAAGGAGAAGCAGGAAATTAATATTTGCCAGATATAAAAATAAATACTTCTCAATCCGAAATAAAGTATTGAGATCTTGGTGCCTTAATGGTTTGAGATGTACCTCGGTATATTCAATGAATCTTACCTATTTTACACTGTCAAGGAACAGTGTAAAGGCTTCTGAATGAAAGGTTTCAAAGTTGAAGGTAAAAAATGTGGAAAACTTAGGAAAATCTATTTTAAAATAGGAAAGCATGTTTCATTTCACATGACTTCAGCACTTTCATGGAAACTGAAGACTATAAGAACACCTGTTAAATTGATCTATATCTTTAAAGTGAACCAAAGATGGCATGGTGTACTGGAGTATAATAATAGTATGCTTTGGTAAAGGTCATCCTTATTTTAGAAAATTAAGTGGCTGAAATGGCTCAAGTAGTTAACCGTGCTTTGGAGGTGTATATTACAAACAAGTCTTGTCCCTAACCGCTTCCTTGGAAGGAATCTGTAAACATTTTAAACATGGAACTCAATACACAGCTTGCAAAAGTAGCACAATTGTGGGTGGTAGAGGAAATTGGTACACTGACCACGACTTACTCTAGAAGGCCAATAAATTGATTCTAGCAATCATCTTATAATTTTTCTATTTTCCTCATAAAGGTTCTCTGCACACCCAAAGTGTAGGTATATCTTGATTTTTAAAGGGGTGCCATGACCCACCCTCATCTGCTAAAGATTTTTATCTAGGAATAGAAGGATTATTCAAACCCTATTTGATCCCTAGCTCTTTGCTGAAAAGTGCATAAACAGGAATCCTGACTTTATTATATAGATCTCCTCGCATTATATAATCGAAGCAAAGGGAAACCAGCGATGGAGTAGAGGTACGTAGACTAAAAAGATGCTCTCAAATCAAATATGGTTCTAGGTATAGTCAAAATTCCCCTTTGCCAAACTTTTAAATCACAAGTCTTCCAAAGTTGTTAATTTTAAATTCCCTGAGGTCCTTTATTGAGGTATGAATAGTAAAGGAAAACTGGGTGGGATTAGGGAAGGGGAAATGCTAAAGTACTAGAAAGTATTTAAAGGTATGGTAAGCACAAAACGTCTCCAAAACTAATGACCATAATTCTATTTTAATCAGCTATTTAGCTGGTACCTACTGCTAAATCACCTAGTGTGAAATTGGAATTAATGGACCAATGAAGAACACTATCCAGCTGGAGGCTTCAGATGAGCATGAAAGGTAGGTTTTCCTTTTGAAGTGGAGTGTTGTGTGGAGCTGAGGGGAACCAAAATTCTTTTTTTTTTTTTTTTTTGGGCCACACCCAGTGACACTCGGGTTACTCCTGGCTATGCGCTCAGAAGTCGCCCTTGGCTTGGGGGACTATGTGGGACACCGGGGGATCAAACTGTGGTCCATCCAAGGCTAGTGCAGGCAAGGCAGGCACCTTACCTTTAGCGCCACCGCCCAGCGGAACCAAAATTCTTAAATGATTTGGGCATGTAGTAATTTGTTGACTTATTTAGTGTCAGACACTTGGTTCAAAGGCTTAGAAAAAAATTGAGGGCCAGGGATGGTACAGTGTGATACTGTGCATGAGACTGATCCCTGTTCGATTCCCAACACTCAGGAGTAAATTATGTTGTAGATTAAATGCACATCTTCCCATTGCCCCCAATATGCAATAAACATAGTGTTGAGCTGTCCTTGAAGGACAAATTAGCATAGTCCTCAACTACTACAAAATAACCTAAATGAGGGAATAGGAATTCTACTTGGTAGAATTTAGTAGATGAAAGCAATGAGGTCTATAGGTGATAAAAGGAAGAAAATGTGAATGGAAGGTTTTGGGCATGATCTAAAGCATAAATTCAGGCTTTGATGATGGTAATTGCACTTGATAGTATTACAGAACTAGACAGTTTGGTTGATAGTGTAGAATAGATCTGATAATATGGAAGTTTTAAGACCAACTTCCAAGTTAAATGCAAAGGCAAATTGTGTTTATGCTATATAAATTAATGCTACGTATAAATTTATGTCTGAAAAAAAAAAGGGGCCTGGGAGATAGCATGGAGGTAAGGCGTTTGCCTTTCATGCAAAAGGTCATCGGTTCGAATCCCGGCGCCCCATATGGTCCCCCGTGCCTGCCAGGAGCAATTTCTGAGCATGGAGCCAGGAGTAACCCCTGAGCACTGCCGGGTGTGACCCAAAAACCAAAAAAAAAAAAAAAATTTATGTCTGAGGTACTCAAGTCCAGAGATTAATGATACCTGTACTTGAATTTCAAGGAGGAAAAAAGTATTTCAGATAAAGCCAAATCCAATCAAGTATTTTTTTTTTTTTTAAATCCAGGTTCTCCAATTCCATGCAGTCTGCTGTGAAAATAATGAAAGCTTGGAAGTTTATTGGTGAAGACTTGAACATGCTTAACCAGCTAACTTGCTTTCTCACTAAGGGTAAGATGTCATCCGGTCAACGTATACGAGAGCTAGAAGGGCTATTGACTACTTAACATGGGGTGGGGAGAGTTTTATATATTTCATAACCTAAAGAGTGGAAGTAGCCTGATAATTGTGTGCTTTTTCCCTTGACAATTATTTTTAAAAGTCAGGTTTTTCTACCCTCATGCCACTTAAAATGAGTCTCCCATATCGTGGGATTCTATTGGTTCATGAGAAAATGGCAGGCTGCTTAAAGCTTACATAAGAGTGGGCAGGCAGAACTTATGAGCCCTTCTCTAATTAAAACCTTTGGGCAGTTCAGATGGTGAGGA
>PVKC010019923.1:0-18731 GCA_004027635.1 Crocidura indochinensis
CACACGCCCAGTCAGATGATCCCCCAGCGGGCATCTAATTGGCTTCTCCAAGCAGGGCCTGGCTTGCTAAGGAACAAAGCCCGAAAGAGATCGGCCCGCTTGGAGCCCCACCCCCACCTTATAACTTTGCCCATCCTGCATGCACACCCCACCTTCTAGGAGTGGGGGTCTCTTTGCTAAACCCCAGCCAAGCACGCCGCAGCCCGGCGCGTCGTACGACCTTCGGGAACTTGCAAGTCTACGCTCCTCTTCGCTCTACAAACCGGCCAGGCTGAATGGGGGACCCGCCCCCTCCCCGCCCCATGGAATCTGCCGCCCAGGAGCGATTTAAGGCGATTGGGAGGGGTGGAGGCGGTGGGGGGGGGGGGGCTCGGCTGCGCTTTATTTTCACTTCGATCCACCCAAATCACCAGCTGACTTGCTTAGGAGAAGCCTTCCGAGGACTTAGGATAGGCATCCCGTCTGATGATTTTGTGACTCAAGTTCAGAATGGATCGACTTAAGAAACACCCTACCCACCTTTCCCAGAACCATCCCTAGAGAGCAAGTAACTGCTGAATTTTTTGATTAAAAGTCTGCCCCAACTTCCCCTACGCCCCTAACTCCAGGGAGAAGACCCACAGGTTCCCGACGTGACAGCTATATTCTCTACACATCGTCACTGCCCCGTCATTGGCTAAGTATCTACTTTGCATTTTAAAAGCGAAGAACATCCACAATGAAAACTTCCCTCGTGCTGACTTATACTGTCTTCTAACCCAAAGAGTACACAATTGTGCAGAACGAAGGAAAAAAGATCCAGTTTTTGTGTGACAGATTGTATTTCCTTTAATCTTGATGCAGTGAGTTCAAGGCTTTCGGTACAATAAAATATTTATAGGCAAATACAAGATACTGAAGTGACTTATAGTTTTATTTCAAAGATTAGAAACGATGGCCCAAATCACACAGCTCACAGTATTGCAGGAGTTTTCAGAACACCTAAATTTAAACCATTACATTACTGTGTTAGACCTTGAAAAGTATCTTGCATAAATTTTTAAAAGAAGTGGAATTGCTAAAAGGCATGATAACTTCAATTTGCTGTCTGAAATTAGATAATTTTTAATTAATCTCCCTTGTAATTCAGAACAGACCATTAGGCTCAAAACTGCTTTAGTTACTACACAATGAGCAAATTGTGTTACTTTTAGAAAAGATGAGAGATTTGTTGCACCCGAGAGGAGAAGGAAAAAGCTCTTGTTTCAACAGGATGCTGTGGCTAATAAATTCATATTTCACCTGAAGTACATTGCAGCTCAGACCCAAGGAGAAACTTGGATTCTTTTTGGGGGTGTGTGAAATATTTGAATTCACTTACCAACAACATCACCTTAAACTAGTCCTAACCCTAAATGACTACCTACCCTCACTAGGAATGACTCCATGTACCTTGGCAACTTGAAACTATAAGCGGCACAAAAATATATCCAGATACCATATCCATGACATTAACTTTTATGAGATGTTGTTCCCAACATAGTGGCTTGTGAATTGTACAATTAATAGTGAATATTAAATGCTTTTAGGAGTATATCAGAATTATTGATCATTGAAAAACATGCATATGGTTTAAATCAAGTTTTAAGGAACTTCTAAAAGTAAAATGCCTGGTTCAGAACCGAAGACGAAGTGTCCTTTGTCCTTGGGCACTCCTTTCCCCGATATGACAATCACTCTTGATTCTGGGGTGAAATAAAATGGAACAATTAGGACCATGTGTGCTGGGGGGCGGGGAGGGGGCGCTAGAGAGCGTGGGAGGGATCTTGCCATGCTCTCCTTGGCATTTGTGAATGGCTATAATTCATGTTTGCTGGTTTATACATTTACATAACTGGTTCTCATTTATGTAACTTATTTATGTAAGAGGCTGAACTGCCTCTCTGGCCTTTGTGTGCACAGTTTCCCTCTGAATCAGGAAGTCTGGAGCAAAACAATCCCAGGCTTTAGGACAGACAGGTCCCACTTTAGACATTCTGTGGCAGCCAAAGAGGACAACGCACTCCAAGGCAACCGCTCTCTAAATTCAGAGAGGAAAATTAGGCCCTCTCCTTCTTCATTCATTTTCTAAAATGTGGACTTTGGTCTCTGACTCACCCGGCTCAGCCGCCTCAGAGGGAGAAAAGAGAAATCTTACAAAACTGCCGGGCTGAGCTCCCCACCCCTCCTCAAGGGGTGCCTGATGGGATGGGGTGTGGGGATGGGGGGAAAGTTTCCACTTTTTCTTCCAGTGTTGCTGGCTGGTGTCTTTGCTCACTAAAGTAGTAAATTCATGAGATTTGTATTTCATTTCAGTTTTTTCAGTGTTGTCTTCTAAAATAGATCAGTTATGTAAGCGAGTACGAAGAAAAGCATATCTGTTTCCTAATTTGGAAAATGCTTATCACCATCATTCCCTACGTATTCCTGTCCTCCCTCCCCTCTCTAACCCCCTTCACCCCTCCCTCCACTCCAGGAGCTTTTGCCTGATATAGTTAGGTAAACTATTTAAGAATAAAGTAACTGCTTTTCTTGTACAAGAATCAGCTGGAGATTTGTAGTTGAGCTTTTTTTTTCTTTTCATTTCTTTATTTTTTGCCGTGGGTAAATTTACCATTTGTTTCCTTTATTTTCTTACCATTGAAAACAAGAGACTTGAGTTTAAGCTTTGGGAAGCAGGAACAAAAGCACGTCCTCTTACTGGTTCATTTCTGTAGCCTAGTCCATATTTTGAAACCAGCAAATTGCAAGTTTAATCTGATCACACTTGGTACCAGATCTCACATCCCACACAGAGGGAGGGTGGTCGGGACCCCTTTCAAATACTCCTCAGGCTCCTCTTGTTATATTTATAAGAAATCTGAGATCCAAGAAATTGCTGGTTTTGACAAAGTCCCACTGGAGAGGGAATCCATAGATCAGGTGATCCCGATCCTGGGCCTCATTTGCCATCTGGAAAATGAGGGAACCGGAACTCTCAGGTGACTTCTGTCTCCACAGCCCAGCCCTCCGGGGTGTGTTTGAACACAAAGAAGAAAGGCAGAGACTTGGGGCGCGAACTCAGCAACCTGACACCTGATGAAAATGTAACTGCTGGAAGCCAATGACTGAGAATAGAAGAAGAGGGCACCCCGAAGTGCTGTGTGTGGGCGCAAACAGAGCAATATCCAGAGGAGAGACCTTGCTCTGGGACCTGGACATTTTCAGTCACTGGAGAGTGGATGAGTATCTCTCCTTGTTCCCCAACACACACACACACACACACACACACACACACACACACACACCACAACACACACGCACACCCCTACTTCCCTCCCTACTTGTAAATCTTTGAGAGGCTGGAGAGAAACCCGGGGTGGGGGGGGGCCGCTTATATAACTTGGGCATTTGTGGGAAAGTTTATATAAGATGCTAAAAATACAGTATAAGACTGCTCTAATGGTGTTCTAAGTGAAAAGCCCTAATGAGGACAACCTGAGTAGGTTAAATAGAGGTGAAGCTAAGTAGATGTCTAAAGCCAGTTAGATGCCTCCAATGACTTAGGTATGGCCAACTACAGTTTACTATTCATTGCTAAAATAGAATTATACCCATGGAAAGCACTGTTAATGTGTTCAAGGGACACTCCCCCTGCTATTCAAAGCCTTAGTCAGGGGTTAATTTTAGAGCTGAACAGTAAAATAGGAAAGTGACTTAAAGGCAAGGTTGAGCTGACAGGACCCAAAACTAATGTATTTCTGCCTAGGAAACAACTGAGAAGTATGAAGAGTAAAAAAAGTTTTCTCATTCCAAGATTGAGTCTATGGCACAATTCACATCCTCAGTTTACACATCGAATTATAAAGTGATACCTGCCTCATTAACTCTCATTATAATGTGACCCCCCACACACACACACACACAATTTTGCAATCCTTAGTGGACTTTTCTATAAACAGTATGGGTAGTCACCTGGCATAAGCAATAGGGTTATACCATTCATAGCAGACAATCATATACCAAAGTCTCAGTTAAATTAGACTGCCGCCTAATTCCACCCTCAGGCTCTAGAACAAAACTGAAGTGTTTAGGTATCTCAGAGTCCCTATAATTTATATGGCTGACCAGCTCCCCTCTCTGGAGGTCAGCTACAATTTGCATGGTTTATTCCTGTAGGTGTCTACTTTTGCTTCAATAACTTACTCACTTTGCTGCTGTGTCTTTGCTGATTGACACAAGAACTTTTGATCACCTACTCAGTCTATACTGCAACATCCCTGGGTCATTATCAAGACAATAAAGTCCTCAATATTTTTTCTAGTACTTGGAGGAATCTAATGAAACCTATAATCTATTGTGTTGGGAGTGAAATTGATCAAATGAACATCAGTTGGACAATTCTTAATAGAAGCAACCTGAGATGCAAAAGAAATTCATTTTCACAGTTTTGGAGGCTAAGTCTAAAACCAAGTTGCTGAGATGGTCATGATCCATCAGAGGGTGGTGAGACAGGGAATTTAGAGATAAAATTGGGGACCAGCATTCTGGTGGTGAGCATAGTATAGTGGTACCACATTGTAAAACAATGACACTGGTTCAATTGTTAAAACAAAAATAAACCATTAAAATATTAAGCAGTAATAAATCTCATACATTATTTAACAAGTTCTGAGAGGGAACTCTTTATGACTACTCCTGGTACTCTATAACCTCCTTCCTTCCCCCACTCCCTGCATTAAGAGTCATTTGACGTATTTATATACAATATTTTCTTCCATCCATTATACAGTGGTCCTCAAACTACGGCCCCCGGGCCACATACTGTATTTGTTCCCATTTTGTTTCTTCACTTCAAAATAAGATATATGCAGTGTGCATAGGAATTTGTTCGTAGTTTTTGTTTTTACTATAGTTCGGCCTCCAACGATCTGAGGGACAGTGAACTGGCCCCCTGTTTAAAAAGTTTGAGGATCTCTGCTTTAGAAGATAAGTTCTTGGGCACTGTGCTGTCCCTCTTGGGAACTATTTTGTCTCTAGCACCCATAGTATCAAGAAATTACTGGATCCTCATTATTGAATAACTTTACAAGCAAAATAATGCTAACCCCTAACATATTGCATTCTTATTTGAAATGAAATTCCATCCATCACTAGCTTACTGAGACAACTGATTTATTTCTCCTTCTTTCTCTCATTTTTCCTTCTATCTGTTCTGCCAGAAAATCTTCAGACTATATCCCAAACTTAAACTTTTCACACTATTTTCCCTGCCTCATTGACATTACAATCCATGCCCCCTTTTCGTCTTACCATTACCCTGATTAAAGCTACCAACATCTGTCCTAATAGCACAATGACCATGGGTCAATAAAATAGTACTGCAAATGGAAATAGTTATAATGAAAGTTATGTTCAATAATCTTCACAGACACACAGATGTATGTGTATATATACATATACATGAAGAAAACAAAATGTATCAGTCTGGGGCTCGCAGGGTGGTGCTAGAGGTAAGGTGTCTGCCTTGCAAGTACTAGCCAAGGAAGAACCGTGATTCGATCCCCCGTCATCCCATATGGTCCCCCCAAGCCAGGAGCAATTTCTGAGCACTTAGCCAGGAGTAACCCCTGAGCATCAAATGGGTGTGGCCTGAAAAACCAAAAAAAATGTATCAGTGTAAGAAAATAAATCCATGCTACTTGAAAATTAAAGCACTAATTACTTGCTTTGATGCTATCATTACTTATTATTTAGAAGTGTTTTTGGGGGGCTGGTGAGGTGGCACTAGAGGTAAGGTGTCTGCCTTGCAAGCTCTAGCCAAGGAAGGACCACGGTTCGATCCCCCCGGCATCCCATATGGTCCCCCAAGCCAGGGGCAATTTCTGAGCGCTTAGCCAGGAGTAACCCCTGAGCATCAAATGGGTGTGGGCACCACCCCAAAATAAGAAGTATTATTTTGAACTCCTAAGAATATTAGTCTTTAAAGATTTAGTGGGAAGGGTATCTTTGTGGGATAGGTAATTAGGTAATTTGCCAAGATACAAGTTCTTGGCATCTCAACTCTTCTCATTCTTTAACACTCCATGTCTGATAGATCAGGAAAACCTTTCAATCTTACCTCTCAAATATAATCATATCAAATATGACCCTGCCTCATCCCTTCCCTACCATGTCAGTCCAAGCCAACAATAGCATCTCTCTCATGAATTTACACAGTGGTTTTAGAACTCACTTGTGAATACCTTAGTCTTCTCAATCCTTCTTCCTAAATCCCTTTGTGTTCCTACTTGTTTCTGTTATCCTTGTAGACACCAGTGTAATCCTCATAAAGCAAATAGTGTACTCCTCAAAAAGCAGCATTTGCTTCCTGTTTGAATTCAGATAAAAACCCAAAGTCCTGATTGAGACCAAGAAGTCATCAAATTGTCCCATACAACCATCCCCCAAAACTTTGAGAGAACCTATCTGATTTGACTCTTAGTCTTCACCAGGAATATTAGCTTCAAAGAGCACTCATCCCTTCCTTCTTTTCTCCTATACTGACAAAACTCTTCTGATGGATATTCTCAAAATTGGGATCCCCTTTCCCTTTAGAATTGGGCAGTATTGGCACCTTTTCTGTTTATTTGCTTGGTCTTTTCGGATTTGTTTTGTTTTGTTCTGTTTTGTTTTGTTTTGTTTTTCATGCTTGATGTTTTGGGGCCTGAGAGCAAAAGAAATTCATTTTCACAGTTCTGAAGGCTAAGTCTAAAACCAAGGTGCTGGGATGGTCATGATCCATCTGAAAACACTTTCTTGTCACTCACAGTTTTTGAGCTAGTTCCAGGAATATCTTTTTTTAATAATAATTTTAATGGAATCACTGTAAGATAGTTACAAAATTACTCGTAATTGAGTTTCAATCATACTACGTTAAAATACCTACCCATTCACCAGTGCACATTCCCTCCACCACTGTTTCCAGTTCACTGCCCCACCCCAGCCTGCCTCTAGGACATTCTTTCTCTCTCCCCCCTCTCCCCTCCCCTCCCCACCTCTCCTCTCCTCTCTTCCTCTTCCTCCTCCTCCTTTTCCTTTTCCTCCTCTTCCTCTTTCTCTTTTTCCTCTTCCTCCTCCTCCTCCTCCTTCTCCTTCTCTTTCTTTTCTTCTTTTTCTCCTAATAGTTCTGTAGTATTCAATTGTACAGACATACCATGATTTCTTTACCCACTCATCTGTTCTTGGACACTTGGGTTGTTTTCAGATTCTGAACAGTGTTATAGTGAATATAGGGGTGTAGATGCCTTTTCTACCATAGGACATATTCCTAGAAGCAGTATTTCTGGGCCATGTGGGAGCACAATTTCTAGTATTTTGAGGAGCACCTATATGCCAGGGCCTACCCAGGGATGCCAAACGTGGTGAACTGACTCTTAGCATAAGCAGTCCAAGAGAAAGGGAGAGAGAGACATAAAGAGAGAGATCACCAACTAGAGAGTAGAGAGCCAAGGTAGAGGGGGCTTGTACCTCTGGGGCCAATCTGCCATATTTAATGCAAAAAGGAGAGAGAGAGAGAGAGAGAGAGAGAGACAGAGACAGAAACAGAGACAGAGACAGAGAGACAGAGAGAGACAGAGAGAGAGAGAGACAGAGAGAGGGACAGAGCAAGTTGCATCTTGCTGATGCTGTGTATCAAGTTTGGCCCAGCTGGGGGTGCTGGGACTCCAGCCACCAGCAGGTAGGTTCTGCTCCAGTGTTTTTCCTCCCTGATCCCCAACTGCCAGGCTTTACTTTTTTTAAATTATTTTTATTAAGACCAATGTGAGTTACAAGTATTTCACAGTTATATTTAAGGTACATAGTCACAGTGAATTAGGGCAATTTCCACCATCAGTGTTGACCTCCCTCCACACCTGTTTCCAGCATGCTTCTCCTGTCTCCACTCTTAACCCCCTGGACTGCTAGAGTAACAGGTCCCTTTTGTGTATGGCTTGTAGTTTGGATCTCCTGATTCTATTGTCGTTAGCTTTGCATTGGGTATTTAGGATTGATCATTTTTTATTTCTACTCAATGTTTATGAGACTACTTGTCCCTGATACCATCCAATTTTTCCCCTCAATGTATGAGGCAGAACAAGCTGATTCATGTTCTAAGGTTCTGTTGAGGGGGGCAGGCAAGAAAGCAGGGATGAGCTAGTTGGGATAAGCATCTGTATAGAAGCTATGAATTTAAATTTAAAAGAAGAAAAAGAAAATAAAAATAAATAAATAAATAAATAAATAATAGGGGGAACTGGTGTGGCAAGTATTTTTGTTTGTTTTATTTTGTTTGCCATAGGCATGGTAATTATTGCTAAAATTAGAGAGAAAAATATTTTGGCCTAAGAGATACAAGGTTTCTCCACCCTTGAAGCATACTGTCATGGGATCAACTACAGGCTATGGCCATGTTTATTGTTGAACCCCAAGGTCTTTTTATGGTGCCAAGAAATGTTCTCCTCAGTTGTGGTTGTCAAGGTCATTCTGTAATTGGAGATCTTGTTTTTTACACAGGTTCTAAGATGAAGTCTAGGATAGAGTCTTTCTTTATGGTTACAGAAGTTCTGCTCAGTCACAGTTGTTGCAGTCAGTTTTCTTTAATTAGTGATCTTGGTTTTTGCAGAGGTCAAAGTGTGGAGTGTCATCTGATTTCATCTCACCATTAGGTGATGAGGTTGGGGAACCTGTTTTTAGATCAAGTTGTTGTTGTTCCCTAACGTCAGGATGTGTATTTACCTAGCCTGGTTCAAGTTGGTGCCAAAGTGGTATTGGGGACTTCCCCAGGGAAAGTTTGATTCCTGATTCTGGTGCAGGGAACTGTGTCAGTTATTTTATTTTTTTATTTTTAAAAAATATGGAATGCTTCACGAATTTGTGAGTCATCCTTGCGCAAGGGCCACACTAATCTTCTCTGTATCATTCCAATTTTAGTATATGTGCTGCTGAAACGAGCACAGAACTGTGTTAGTTCTAAGGTTGGGATCCAGGGTTTGAGGTTGGACAGTCTCTGTGTGATCTTGTGCAGTCTAAGTCAAGTCCCCATGACAAGTGTTTAGGATGTGAGTTCAGGCTTTACCTTTTTATACTAATGCAGTTGTATGTTACAGGGACAGCATGTCCCAGTCCAATATATTAATAGTGACTCCCCTTATATACATTAACAACCATATTGTTTTCCAGAAAGGATGGATCAGTTGACCACTGCTCATTCACTCATCCAGCAGTAATTGAGAGTTTCTTTCACTCCACATCCATGCCAACACTCGTTGTGCTGGTTCTTTTTTGATATATGTCAATCTCTTTGGTATAAGATGATATCTCATTTATTTCCTTCTCCCTGATGATTATGATATGGAGCATTTTTTCATGTGTTTTTGGCAATCTAAATTTCTTCTCTGATGAAGTTTCTGTTAATCTTTTAACCCCATCTGTTGATGGAGTGTGTCTTTTTTCTTGTTATGATAGATCTATCAGTGACTTATATAGCTTAGATATTAACCTTTTATCAAATAGGTATCAGGTGAATAATTTCTCCCAATTTCTGGACAGTCTTCGTATCATGATAACTAAAGACAAATGGGACTACATCAAATCCTTTGAGATACAGAAGACAATTAGTTTGATGTAGTCCCATTTGTTTGTCTTTGCTTTCACTTGCTTGGTCAGTGGTACTTCATCCTTGAGGATGTCTTTAGCTTCAATGTCATGGATAGATCTCCCTACATTTTCCTCTATGTACCTCTGATTTTATGTCCAATGTTAAGGTCTTTAACATATTTTGCTTGCACTTTTGTGCAGTATTAAAACAAGGTCTGAGTTAACTTTTTTTTTTATAAAGGTGGCCAGTTTTCCCAACAGCATTTGTAAAAGAGGATTTCTCGCTCCACTTAATATATCTTGCTCTTTTATCAAAGATAAGTTGATATTATGCCTGAAGATTTGTCTTAAAATATTCAAATCTATACAGTTGATCTGAGGGTCTGTCTTTATTTTAATGGCATGCTGTTTAAATTACTACCAATTCAGAGTACATTTTAAAATTGGAGAAAGTAATGTCTCCAAACTTTTCCTCCAAGGATTCTTTATCTATTCATGAAGGTTAATTATTCCATATGAATTTCAGGAGTATTTTATCTATTTATTTGAAAAAATGTCATAGGTTTCCTTATATGGATTGCTTTAAATCATGCTTTGGGAAGTATTGCAATTTTAATTATGGTAATTCTCCCAATTCATGAGCAGGATTGTATTCATTTCCAACTCTTCCTTGTATCCTTTTTTATTTCTTTAATTCATGTTTAATAGCTTTCATTGGGTTTGTCTTTCACTACTTTAGTTAAGTGGACTTCAAGATACTTGATTTTCCAAGGTACACATAGTAAATGAGGTTGTTTCTTAAATATCTATATGTATTTTATTATTTGTATGTAGAAAAATCATGGATATTTTTGTATTTCTTTGGAGCCTGCCACTTTACTATAAAAATCTATTATCTCCAGAAGCTCTTTTGTAGAGCCTTTAGGATTTTCTTAATATAATATATCATCCGCAAATACTGAGAGTTTAACTTCTTCTGTTCCTACCTAGATGCTCTTGATATCTTTTTCTCGCCTAATTGCGATGGCAAGTACTTCCAGTACTAAATATATTGAAAAGAAGTGGTGAGAGTGGGCAACCTAGTCTTGTGCCAGATCTTAGAGGAAAGGTTTTTTGTTCCTGGCACTCCTCTTTTTTTCTTTCCTTTTTATTAAATTTGGGCCATACCCAGTGGGTACCATGACCACAGGTTTTTATTTTGGTGTCCCTCCTGGTGATACTCACAGGTGACTTTGTACTCTGAGATTAATTCTGCTGGTGCTCTGGAGACCATATGGGTGCTGGGTACCTGAGGTTGGACTCTTGCAAGGAAAATGTCTTCCCCACTGCACTATCCTTCAGGACCCCATTTTCCTGGCATTCTTAAACTTGCAGTCACATAAGATACAACCTCTGCTCCCCACTACCCATGACTTCCTATTTTAGTCTTCTCTTTCCATGGTTTTTCTCCCTATCCTTCTACTTTTCCTCTTTGATATTATTCCCTATAGGGCTGGAGAGACAGCATAGAGGTAGAGCATTTGACTTGCATGAAGAAGGATGGTGTTTTGAATCCTGGCATTCCATAATGTCCCCCGAGCCTGCCAGGAGCAATTTCTGTGTGTAGAGCCAGGAGTAACCCCTGAGCGCTCCCTGTTACTGCCTATATATATATATATCTTAGAATCACACCAGGCAGCGCTCAGGGGTTACTGATATATATATTGATATATATATATATTCATCCCTAATTGACCATGTGACTTATTTATGAACAAATTTTTCAAAACCATCATATATGATAGCCCCCTAGCCACTGCTCCCCTACATTGTTTTTTGTTGCTTTATTTACTTACTTCCACAATTACATGATAGGGTTAGCTACCATGTAGAGGATAAAGGTTTAGAAGATAAAGACATGCAAAACAAATTCAATTTGACTCATTTTCAGCTCTTGCATGATTAAAAATCTGAGGGGCAAGGGAGAGCAATAGTACAGTTGGCAGGGTATTTGCCTTGCTTGTGCTGATCCAGGTTCAATGCCTGATATCATATATGGTCCTCAGAGCACTGTCTGGAGTAATTTTTTTTTAATTTTTTTTTGTTTTGTTTTTTGGATCACACTTGGCAGCGCTCAGAAATCGCTCCTGGCAGGCTCGGGGACCATATGGGATGTCGGGATTTGAAACACTGTCCTTATGTGTCTAAGGCAAATGCCCTACCGCTGTACAACCCATGAGCAGCAATATCAAATGTGGCCACCAAAAAAAAAACCCTAAATGAACAAAAATTAATAATCTGAGGGCATGGTTTGCCCAGGTATTGCAGGTGCATCTGCTGGGACTAAAATGGCCAGATATTCTTTGTATTGTATCCTTAGGCCCTTGCTCTGAACCAGTAGCTCAGATGGCAAACAACTGCTGGTAGGGCTCTTGGCCCTCCATTTTAGCACAGCTTTGGAGTCCTCCCACTTCCAAATAAAAGAATCTGGTTTTGTTTATTTATTTATTTATTTGGCCCTGGCTATGCTACGGAATTACTCCTAGCACTGTGTTTACATATTACTCTGAGTGAGACTCTAGGGACCATAGGGAATGCCAGCAATCAAACTGGATTAACCACATTTAAGGTGAGTGCACTACCTGCTATGTTATTGCTCTGGTCACTAAGAGTTTGAGTTATGGGGTTCAGGTATCTATCCCAGAAGTCAGCTTTAGATCATGTTTTGCAAGTTTAAACTCTGGCACTACATGATCCCTGAGTATCACTGGTTGTAGCCTTAAAGACCCCTGAATACTGCTAGAATGACTCTGGTAGCCCTCAATAGTACAAGATTCAAGCAGTTATCTATCTTCAGTCACTGGAATCGTGTCATTCAACCTGCTGCCAAATACCAGTGAAAGAATGTAAAATAAAAATATTATCCACAAGTTGAGAGAGACTGCCCATGGCACCTTGTTTCTAACACCTCACGTGGACAGGTTTGATGAAGCAGAGTATCAGCAGAGAAATAATACACTAAACCAGTGTGTTAAAGTTTTATTGGAGTTAGTCTGCTTTTTGCCTAATGGCCTTTCTCTGCAATGTGCTACCTATGTCATGCTCTCTCTCTTTCTCTCTCTGTCTTTCTTTGCCCAAAGCCAGATCCTTTATTATCTAGAATCCCATCCACCAAGTTAGGGGAAGGCCCTGTAATCCAGGTGGGTTTGTACATACCAAAAAGATGAGGTTAGGGGACAAAAGTTGGGGAAAAGTGTTCACCTACATGAGAGGACTTTGCAGTCCCCAAATCTTACTTAGGGGGTCCCTCAAAAGTACCTGAGATACAAATAATTCAAAATCGGAATGAATAAAATAAAGTTGTGTTATTTATCTATTAAGGTTAATAGACCTGGTCCAACAAGAGCAATCTTCATGGATTCACCAAAACGTACAACCAGCAAGTCCTTATTAGGAACTTATTTCCTCTGAGAGCTGGGGGTTAGAGGTATGTCACAAGCAAATCCTTAGAGGGTAGGGAGTAGTGATGAGCAGCAAACAAACCTGGGTCACAAAATGTTCCTGGCCCCCAACAGACAACCCCTCATCTTTGCTATGTAGAGTAGAGGCTTCATGATGGATAGAATATAAGGTAGACTCTCCCCACCCAGGTCTGAGCACAGAGGGAGAGAAGATCAAAGAATAGAATCCCCACCAGCATCTATCTATTCCTGGCAACAGAGGGCAGAGCAGACACTACAATTCTAAGAGCACTCTTCTCGCTCTCAGTTTGCCAACATGAGGGATAAAGAAAGGAACTAGACTCTACACTTCAGGGAGCTAAGAACATATTCATCTTCCAGGAAAAGACCCTGGTCTGAACCCCACTAAAATTACCTCCAACACAGGAAGGACAGAAGAATGAGTCACTGAAGATCTCTAAGCAGCCATGGGTCTTTGTGAAGGTTAAAGGTAGTTTCACCATGCACAGTAGAGATTGGCAACACAGGTAAGGAGTAAGAGAAAGGTACATGGGAGCTAACGGCTCTTGACAGAGAGAGCAGCAGCTTCAGACCCATGGACCATAGCTAAGATCAGGAGAGAGTTATGTTGAACTCCTGCAAAACATAAAAAATAAAAAGTAGGTGTTGGAGACATAGTATAATGGGAAGGGCGCACTTGCCTTGTACATAGCTGACCAGGGTTATATTCCAAGCACCTAGAGCCAAGCTGGAGTGATTGATTCCTTAATGCAGAGCCAAAATGAAGCCCTGACCATGCTAAAGGTGGTTCCCAAAGCAAACAACAACAAAAGCAATATAGAGACCAAATGTTTTTTTTCTGTAGCAAGCCTTAGATTTAAGTAAATAACTAACAGTACATGTGTAGGAGAACTAGTATCGAGATAAGGTGCCTTGTACAAGGTTGACCCTGATATACTTACCAGCACTTTATAAGATCACCAAGCAATGCTAGAATGATTCTTTTCCAGGAGCACAGAGCTCTGAGTATTTCTAGGTACAGTATAATTCACCCTTCTCTAAACAAAATCTATTCAGTCATACAATCTCTGAATAAAATCTATTCATCTGACAGTGAAAACAATAAACCATAAAGCACAATTCAAAGGCATCTCTCTTCTCACCATGAAGTCCCACACAGTGCCTTTGTATACTGAGGCCAGAGGAAATGAAGAAAGAATCAGGAAATTGCATTCACACCTGGAATGAGAGGGCAACACAACGAACCTAAAACTGCCATCAGCAGAAGAGTTCTATCCCTTCTGCATTCATCGACTTGGGCTGCTAAAATAAAAATATCACTGACAGGGTGACTTATAAATAACATTTATTTCTCACAGCTCTAGAGCCTGGGAAGGCCAAGGCCAAGGATCCCACAGCTGCAGCATCTTTTGAGAGTCCACATTCTTGGGCATGGTTTTCTCACTGCCCCACATAAAAGAAGGGCCAGGATCTTGGGGGTGGGGAGGGGTAATTTACTAATACTGTAAATCCCATTCAGGAATTTTTTTCACCCAAAGGCCCTACCATAGAATGGCATCACATTAGGGGCTGGATTTTCAAGCATTAGATTTTTTTTGTTTTTTTGCTTTTTTGGTTTTTGGGTCACACTCAGCAGTGCTCAGGGTTTACTCTTGACTCTATGCTCAGAAATCACCCCTGGCAGGCATGGAGTACCATATGGGATGCTGGGATTCGTCCTTCAGCATGAAAGGAGAGCACCTTACCTCCATGCTATCTCTCCGACCCCAAGCATTAGAATTTTTGAGAAAAATAAACTCTCTACAATACCTTCCTGCTCTTCAAAATGTACATG
Source organism: Crocidura indochinensis (assembly GCA_004027635.1). Classification (NCBI taxonomy): domain Eukaryota; kingdom Metazoa; phylum Chordata; class Mammalia; order Eulipotyphla; family Soricidae; genus Crocidura; species Crocidura indochinensis. Next base: position 14,911 of record PVKC010019923.1, read on the forward strand.
AGTAAGCATTTGAGTCTTCAACTTGTTCTCTCTTATATTCTCTCTGTCTCTTTTGGACCCTGGTCTATCTCTCAATTTTAAGAAATTGTTTTGATGCTTTGTATGTCTGATGTTGAACCAAGTCCAGTTACAGATTTGGGGGGGGTGGAAGAAGGAAAACAACAGATCCTCTGAGAACACTTGGGGGTTTATCAAACCCAAGGACTCTTTTTTTTTTTTTTTAAGAAAAATAAACAACAGGCCCTCTGGAAGGACTCTACAAATAATCTCATAGATCCTGGGAAGGGGATGTCACAAAGATAGAGTTCCACTTGCCAAGGATCTATTAACTTTTGATGCCAGCCCAAATGACTTTGAGACAAAATTCCCTCCATTTTTTAAAATTCTTTCAACGTATTTTCCAAAACAAATCTATAAAAATCCACAGCCCCATCCTGAGAAGAAGACAAATTTTTGAGGAGACCCAAACATGTCCCCTTTTAGGATGCTACCCCCTGGATAACTCTTTTACTTTTCCCCTGTCAGTTATTATCTCTTAAGTCATTTCTTTTGATAACAAAAACAGTCATTAATCATTTGGGTCAAAGACATAATACAGAGGTTAAGGCTCTTGCCCTTAAGTTGGTCAATCCCTATTTGATCCTCACCAAGAGGATATGTAAGAAGTGATTCAAGCATGTATTACCCATTCAAGAAGAAAAACTTCTGTGATTTTAAGTAAAGCCAAATTTGGATGTAATTTTAAATTAGAAATCCAGTCTGCCTTCACCAATAAAAAAAATGAGTCAGAAAGAGAAACCAATTCAAAATTTTGATCATAGCCTGGCTCTAAAAATACTAAAGGTTTGTACATGAAACAACCTATGTGATAGCAGCAGAGTCTCATGGACACAGTAAGCCATACATAAGTTAACATAGGATAATGGAGAAGGTCACCATCATTCAGAAGGTGAAGTGTTTTGTCAGCAAACCCTTGAATAACATAGTGATAGGGTGATGTCTATCCTACATAGTCCCCAAGTGTTTGGCCACACACAGTTTTGCTTAGATACTATTTCTGGCAATTTGCTCAAGAGTGACCTGTGACTGTGCTCAGAAAACCATATGAGGTATCATGGATTCAACCCAGGCTCTGCCAAAGCAGTCATGTGTATGTGACTTAGTTCATGTATCATCTATTTGGCCCCAACTGTAACTTTAGATCCTCCCCATGACTTAATTTGACATCTTACTGATATAAAAACAGTTAATTCATATGTTTCACATGCTACATGGATTAATACTGTATTCTTATGGGACAGGAGCAGCAAGCGTCTGCTGGCCTGCGCTAGCCTAGGACGGACCATCGTTTGATTCCCTGGCATTCCATATGGTCCCCCAAGCCAAGTAAATTACCCATCCCTACCCCCAAGATCCTGGCCCTTCTGAGTGCATAGCCAGAAGTAACCCGTGAGCATCACTTGGTATGGCCCAAAAACCAAAGAAATAAATACTATATTCTTATAATAAAGGAAGCCATAGAAAAGAAAATGCTTAGAAAATTATACATACAGTAAATATTTAGATAATAATATGCAGAGTATATTTACAGTGCAATATGTCCATATGCTCTGAATATACAACATCTGTATGCAAAAAAATCCTGAGTTTATGTCTACATACATACATACATACATACATACATACAGGTTAATCCATTTTATTCAAGGGTCAACTGTAAGGGAAGTTTATTTGTAGGTGTGTTAGGAGTATGATTAACACCGACTGTTGCCCTAACCACTAAGAAGAGCTAAGTTCCTAGGCCTTCATGCAATGTAGCAGCATCAAGGCTGCAGAGAGAGGCTAGAGTGATAGCACAGCAGTAAAGGGTTTGACTTGCATGTGGAGAACTGGGGTGGACCTGAGTTCAATCCATGGCATCCCATATGGTCCCTCAAGCCTGCCAAAAATGATTTCTGAGGGCAGAGCTAGAGTAACACCTGAGCACTTCTGGATATGTCCCCAAAACAAAATAAAAACACCACAAAACAAACAAACAAAGGCTGCAGAGAGTGGTGAGAGCAAGGAAGAAGAGAAGGAAGGTTTTAGTAATTTTAACTGCATTTAGCATATTGAGCAGCGGTACAGGGACCCTTAATTTTTCTTTTCTCTATTTATCCTGGGGGATTGGGTCTTGTCTACTGTCAGATAACAAGGAAGCAAAGGTCTACAAAGGTTCTGTAGAGGCTATGTAATGTAAAACCTGACCTAGGCTATGAGGCCAGCAAGAGAGGGAAGAAGCTTTTGACCATCAGAAGGTAGCCTAAAGGTGGGGAAACAATCTCTGCTGGGTTTTATGACAGACTGCTCTGCCAAACATCCCACAAAGCCTTTCTTTCTTTCATCAAATGTAACTGTTGCTCCGTTATCAAAGGAGTCAAGGTTTATGAGTTCCAAGGTGCCATTTATTTCTTGTGTTAGCTCCTTTGATTGGTTGACGCTATTTTTTTAGATTAGCGCAATTATCTACATTTAATAAAGATAAAACTGCATTCAGTAATTTTCTGTAAAAGGCTGTACAGAAAAAGGGAAGCCAAGTTTTAAACCTAGAATAAATTTATAAAAAAAAAATTAACAACAGGGGTCAGAAAGATTGCATGGAGGTAAGGTATTTGCCCTGCATGCAGAAGGTCGGTGGTTCGAATCCCAGCATCCCATATGGTCCCCTGAGCCTGCCAGGAGCGATTTCTGAGCATAGAGCCAGGAGTAATCTCTGAGTGCTGCCAGTGCGACCCCAAAACCAAAAAACAGCAACAACAAAAAACAATAATAACAACAACCAGCATGGGTCTAGGACTTTCTACAAAAGAAGGCAGTAGAAAAGTACTATTTAGAAAAATTAAATCCAAGAACATTGTTAGTTATAAAAAAATAGGTCTTGGCTATTAAATTAATAGGACTATAGTTTTCAGAGGAAGATAAATCAAACATGTATCCCTACATATATGCCATGAAGTTAAAGAAAAACACATAGATACACATACAAGTGTACCACATTTCCAAAAGTATACTGTTCATATTTTATATTATTTGGTAGGTTACTTCTTAATTTATTAGACTGGGAATATATTTATTACTAACTTATATGGGGGATAAAGGGTTTTAGCATTCCTAAATATCACCTACACCCACTCCCCATTCCATCCCACCCCAAATAACCCGCCAAATCATAGAAAAGCAGAGCATTTTACTTTCAGAGAACAGGAGGACACTGAATTAGGAAGTGAGAATCCAAGGAACAAAGATAAAATAAATACATAAACTCACTGTGTGTTTTGGTACCACTTTCTGAGTAGCTTACAACTTGCTGTACACATGCAAGGCTATAGGCATTTATGTAGTATATTAAGCCCAATTAAAAACATGTATGATCCGAAAGGCCTGATCAGCAGCCAGTTCTGCACTGACTGTGTTCTTTCTCCTTTCCTTATATAAGCATACTTACATAATACCAACATCTAACCAGTGCCTAGTGATATTGTTAGCTGCTGGGACAGAAAAGGAGTGCAGTGCTCAGCATTCAAGGACAGTCTTCTGCAGGTGTCTGGTAATAAGAAACTTCTCTCAAAGAGAATACAACACCTAATTCACTTCTTTCATTTCCATATTTTGGGCCACACCCAGCAGTGCTGAGGTTTACCCCTGGCTCTGTGCTCAGGAATAACTCCTGGTGGGCTCAAGGGAGCATATTGGATGCCAGGAATGAAACATAGATCAAGCATGTGAAAAGCAAAATCCCTACCTGCTGGATTTTCATTCTAGCCCCTCAATTCCTTACTCCT
>PVKC010019924.1:0-18857 GCA_004027635.1 Crocidura indochinensis
GGGCACTGGGATTCGAACCGATGACCTTTTGCATGAAAGGCAAATGCCTTACCTCCATGCTATCTCCTGGGCCCCTCCATTGCTTCTTCTTGCAGTCAATGTTGACCTCTGTTGCATAGTGATCTGATAGGGTGCTTCTAATGATCCTTACCTTTGTGATCTTATATAGGTTAGATTTGTATCCTAGGACATGATCTATTCTAGAGAATGTTCCATGTGGGCTTGAGAAGAATGTGTATTCTGTTTTCTGGCGGTGGAGGGTCCTATATAATTCTATTAGCCCTAAATCTTCTAATTTTTCATTTAGGGCTCTTATTTCTTTGCTGTTTTTCTGTTTGGTGGATCTATCCAGTGGTGATAGTGGGGTATTGAGATCTCCCACTATCACCACATTTCCCTTCATGTGTTTTTCCAGGTTTGTGAGCAGTTGCCTCACATATTTTGATGATTCTACATTAGGTGCATAAATGTTGACCAGGGTTAGAACTTCTTGATCTAGTGTTCCCCTGATTAATAAATAATGACCATCCTTGTCTCTGATCACTTTCTTGGGGTTGAATGCAATTTTGTCTGATATGAGAATGGCTGTCCCTGCTCTTTTTTGTTTTCCATTGGCCTGAATAATTAATTTCCATCCTTTTATTCTAAGCCTGTGTTTATCCTGTAGTTGTAGGTGTGTTTCTTGCAGGCAGCAGAAATCCGGTTTATGTTTTCTAATCCAGTCCTCTACTATGTGTCTCTTAATGGGAGAGTTTAGTTCGTTTACATTTAGAGAGATTATTGAGAGAGAGGACAGTTGTGCAATTGTGTTGTGTATGGTGGTTTTTGTTACAATCGGGGTTTTGGATTGTGTAATTGGTCTCTGAGTAGTTCATTTAGGATCGGCTTTGTTTGTGCAAATAATGTAAGTTCGTTTTTGTTTGAGAATGTTTTTATTCTGTCCTTCCAGATGAATGAGAGTTTTGCTGGGTATTGGACCCTCGGTTGGAAATTATTTTCATTAAGGCTTTTAAATATGTCGTTCCACTCTCTTCTTGCTTGGATTATTTAAAATGGGAGATCTGGTTTGATTCTTATGTCCCTTCCTTTGTAATTGAGTTTTTTATCCCTTTTTGCTTTAAGGATTACATCCTTCTCATTGTTTTTGGCCATTTGGATTACTATATGACTTGGTGTTGGTTTATTAGGATCTATTTTATTAGGGACTCTCTTCACTTCCTGGATTTGCAACAGAGCTTCTTTCCAGAGGGTGGGAAAGTTTTCTGCTATTACCTCCCTGAGTACTTGTTCTTCCCGTTTCCCTATTTCCTCCCCTTCTGGTATACCTACAATTCTTAGGTTGTTTCTTTTGTCTTTGTTCAGTAAATATTGGACTTTTTCTTCCAGTACCTTGCCTTTTATTTCCTTGTTGGCTTCTTGGTTGTTTTTTGCTTGCAGTTTTCCTTCAAGTTCTTCTATGTGCTCTTCCAACTGTGTGATTCTGCTTATGTGGCTTTCTGCCTTGTCTTTTATTTCCTTCAATTCTCTTTGTGTGGTTTCTTTCATGTCTTGCAGTATGTTTTCTTTTAGTTGGTTTATTTGTATCTCCAAGGATTTGTTCTACTCTCTGGCTAGCGATTCTCTCATTTCCTTCACTATAGCTTGCATTTCCTTTCTCATAATTTCTTTTAAGCCTTCTTCTGTTGGGTCTGTGCGTTTTGGTGGACTTGGGAATTTATTAGGATTTCTGTCCAGGTCCGCAGGTGTTGAGGTCTTCCTTAGTCTACCCATATTGCTTTTCATTTGTTGGGCTGTCTTGGGGTGCAGTTTCTTCAGATTTTAAGTCGCTTTTGAATTTGGTAAGGTCAGAGAGGTTTGGGCCTTCTCCCTTCTTCCAGTGCCAGTGGAGTCTCAATTACCCTCTCCCTCTACCTAAGAGCCGGTGCAGTTCCACTCTCAGTCACAATGGGTGAGAGCGCTGTTGAGCCTAGCTCCCTATGCTCCTCCACTACCTAGGAGTCAAAGGGATTCCCGTCCCCTCAGGAAGCGCCCACAACTTCTCTCTGCCCCGTGGGGTCCAAGCTCCAGTTCAGGTTTGGGGGGGGGCAGGTTGTGTTTTTGTGTCCACAGACTCCAGGCGGTGAAGCGAGCGCAGAGGGTCTTGAGAGGGGAGCAGACCCTAGCTCGGCTGTGTTGCCAGTACATAGGTGGGGGGTGGCAACTAGCTCAGGGTGTCAGGGTGTTCAGGTTTGCTCACTGTATTTCTGGGCAGGAGGGAGGCAGGGGTAGGGCTCACCAGCTGGTCCCAGGAGTGCTGGGATTAGGTGGGAGGAAGGGGGGGGGCTCAATTGTTGGTCCCAGGGTGGGCTCACCTCGCCTGTCGTCCAGGGCTTGCTGGCGACCACACTGCGGCTCGGGCCGGCTCGGGTGGAAGGGAGGGAGGAGTGGGCTCGGCTCAACTTGTTGGTGTCCTGGGCTCGCTGGCGACCATGCCGCAGCTCGGGCTAGCTCAGGCGGGAGGGAGGGAGGGAGGGAGGAGTGGGCTTGGCTCACCTGGCTAGCGTCCAGGGCTAGCTGGCGACCACTGAAATTCAGGAGTGTTTTATCCATTTCTCCATTCAGGAGTTTTTATCCATTTATGTCATGGGTATCCTTAGAGGAATTGCATTAGTTAATTGCTTTCGGAATAATACTACTTTAATGATATTAATCCTCCCAATCCATCAGAAGGGTATATGTCTCCATTTCATTGTGTCCTCTTTTATTTCTTGAAGCAGGGTTTTGAAGTTTTCTTTGTATAGGTCCTTCACCTCTTTAGTTAAGTTGATCCCAAGATATTTGAGTTTGTGTGACACTACAGTTTATGGGATTGTTTTTATTTTTAATGTCTATTTCTTCTCCATAATTATTGGTATATAAGAAGGCCATTGATTTTTGCATGTTAATTTTGTAGCTGCTACTTTGCTACAGGAATATATTGTTTCTAGAAGCTTTTTAGTAGAGTATTTAGGATTTTCTAAAGATAGTAGCATGTCATATGCAGTGAGACCTTGAGTTTTTCTTTCCTATCTGGATGCACTTGATATCATTTTCTTGTCTAATTGAAAAGGCAAGAACTTCCAGCATGAAGTTGATAAGAGTGTTAAGAGAGGGTGCCTTGTCTTGTAGCATATTTTAGAAGAAAGACATTTAATTTATCTCCATTGAGAATAATATTTTCCATTGACTTGTGGAGATATCCTTGGCTATAATGAGCAGAGTTCCTTTCATTCCCATCTTGATAAGGATTTTTTTTTCAAGAATGGATGTTGGTCTCCTGTGCCTGTCTGTGTTTCTTGAATACCTGAAGGTCTCCTCAGAGGCCTAGGGAGCACACCCCCCAATAACTGCATTCTGAAGCTGCCCAGCGAGTGAGTGAGTAAAGTCTGGCTGTGGGGGTTGCCAACCAATAAGCAGAGCTCTCTGATCTGCACAGGCTATGCCCTGCTGTACCTTTGGTCACTCTGAGGACTTCAAGGGAAATCTTTCCTGTGCCTGTCTCTGTTTCTTGAATACCTGAAGGTCTCCTCAGAGGCTTAGAGAGCACATCCCCCAAAACTGTCAACTAGAGGCAGCAGAAGAGCACGACCATGCACTCTTTCTAACCCAATGAACCTCACCACAACAGATAGGAAAAAACACACTACAAGCGTGACAATGGGGAAACCTCACAGGCAAGCACCATGCACAGAGAATGAAGACGATAACTCGAATGACCTAAAAAATTCCAACCATCTGATTAACCTCTCGAATAGGGAACCTAACATAGAGAAATATGGAAGATGTCTGTAGAACTTAAAGAAAGCATAGATATATCTGAACAGAACACAAAGACAGAAATCAGAAAACTCCAAAGTGAAAAAAATGATCTGAAAAACACAGTAGATCAACTGAAAACCTCAATGAATGGCCTTGCAAGCAGGGTAACAGCAGCTGAGGAGAGAATCGAAGTAATGTAAGATGAGATGCAGAAAAACTCAATACAGCAGAAGAAATTGGAAAAGAACCTTAAGACTAACGGGCAATGGAAAAAGTGCTCAAGGAATGTGAACAGATGAAAATAGACGTCTTTGATAAACTCAATAGAAACAACATAAGAATCATAGGAGTTCCAGAGACCCAGGTAGGAGATCTCTAGGAAGAATCAACTGTCAAAGACATCATCAAAGAAATACTCCCAAAGTTAAAGACTACATGCAATCAAATCCTGCATGTCCAAAGAGTACCAGTTAAAGAGACTCAAAGAAAAACACCCCAGACACATCCTCGTTACAATTACAAATCCCATGGATAGAGATAGAATATTGAAGCAGCAAGATCAAAAAGGGAAATTACATACAAAGGAGCATCCTTAAGACTTACAGCGGACATGTCACAAGAAACTCTCAAGGCCAGAAGACAGTGGTGGAATATTGTGACAAAACTGAAATGAATGCCTCACCAAAAATACTGCACCCAACCCGACTCACATTCAGGTTTGAAGGAAGAATGCATAGCTTTATGGAAAAACAACAGCTCAGAAACTTCACAGATGAAAAACCAGCCATAAAGGAAAAACTGACAGGTCTACTTTAAGACAAGGGAGACCAACAAACACAACAAACTTATCTACAAAGATGACATTAAATCCTATGACAATCATCTACCTCAATGTCAATGGACTAAATTCACCTATTAAAAAACACAGAGTATGGGGCCCAGGAGATAGCATGGAGGTAAGGTGTTTGCCTTTCATGCAAAAGGTCATCGGTTTGAATCCCGGTGCCCCATATGGTCCCCCGTGCCTGCCAGGAGCAATTCTGAGCATGGAGCTAGGAGTAACCCCTGAGCACTGCCGGATGTGACCCAAAAACCAAAAGAAAAAAAACAGAGTGCCAAATGGGTCAAAAAGATGAATCCAACATCCTGCTGCCTACAAGAAACACACCTGAATAGTCAGAACAAACAGACTCAAAATCAAAGGCTGGAGAAAATTCATCCAAGCAAACAACACCCTCAAAAAAGCGGGGGTGGTCATATAAAAATCTGATGATGCCAACTTTATACTCAGAAAAGTGGTAGGGACAAAGATGGACACTATGTACTAATCAAAGGATATGTGCAACAGGAAGAAATCAGACTATTAAATATATATGCACCCAATGAGAGACCAACAAATTATCTACTACAGTTACTGACAAATCTGAAAGAAGAAATCAATAATAACACAATAATTGTGGGAGACCTCAACACAGCCCTATCAACACTCAATAGGTCAACCATACTGAAACCCAACAAAACATACTAGCCCTGAAAAGAGTAATGGAAGAAAGAGGACTAGTAGATATATATAGGACACTCCATCCCAAAAAACCTGGATACACATTCTTCTCCAATTTATGTGGGTCATTCTCCAGGATAGACTACATGCTGACACATACAACATACTTCCATAAAATCAAGAGAATAGAAATCTTGCAGGCTACTTTTGCTGACCACAAGGCTCTGAAATTAGATGTGAACTACAAAGGTACACAGAAGAAAAACTTTAACAACTGGAAATTAAACAACCTGCTACTGAACAACCAGTGGGTCTGAGATGAAATCAAAAAGGAAATCAAACCTTTCCTGGAAACAAATAATAATGAAGACACAAACTGCCATAATCTATGAGACACAGCATGAGTGGTCCTGAAATAAAAATTTATAGATCTACAAGCACAAATCAGGAAGGAAGAAGGGTCATACCTGAATAACTTAATGATGCAGCTCAAAAAACTAGAAAATGACCAACAAAAGTAACCAAAAACAGGGAGACAGAAGGAAATAACAAACAAGAACTCAATGAAGTGGAAAACCAAAAAAAACAATCCGAAAGATCAATGAAATCAGAAGTTGGTTCTTTGAAAAATTAGACAAGTGGCCCGGGAGATAGCATGGAGGTAAGGCATTCGCCTTCATGCAAAAGGTCATCGTTTCGAATCCCGGTGCCCCATATGGTCCCCTGTGCCTGTCAGGAGCAATTTCTGAGCATGGAGCCAGGAGTAACCCCTGAGCACCGCTGGGTGTGACCCAAAAAAACCACAAAAAAAAAAGAAAAATTAGACAAGATTGATAGATCATTGGCAAAACTCACAAAGAGAGAAAGAAACCTGACAAACTGTTTTAGAAATGAAAAAGGGGAGATCACGACAGAGAGTGCAGTGATCCAAAGGGTAATCAGAAACAACTTTGAGAAACTTTATGCTACTAAATATGAGAACCTATAAGAAATGGAAAAAATTGGACACTTATAACCTTCCACATTTAAGTAAGGAGGATGTAGCATATCTAAACACCCCCATCACTACTGAGGAAATTGAAACAGTAATCAAACATCAGCCTCCCCAAAAAAAGCCCAGGCCCAGATGGATTTCCTAATAAATTCTTCCAAATTTTTCAAGAGGAGCTATTACCAACACTAGCCAGGCTCTTCCATGAAATTGAAATAACGGGAACAGTCCCAAACAGCTTTTATGAAACTAACATCACCTTGATACCAAAAGCAGACAGAGATGCTGCCAAAAAAGAAAATTGCAGACCAATATCCCTGATGAATGCAGATGCAAAGATCTTCAACAAAATCCTGGCAAAAAGGATCTAATGCATCATCAAGAAGATCATACAATACGATCAAGTAGGTTTCATCCCAGGAATACAAGGATAGTTTATCATCCGTAAATCTATCAACATCATACACAACATCAACTGCAATAAAAATTAAAATCACATGATCATATCAATAGATGCAGAGAAAGCATTTGATAACATCAAACATCCATTCTTGATAAAAAAAAAAGGAACCTTTCTCAATCTAGTTGAAGTCATCTACTACAAGCCAATGGCAAATATTATCCTCAATGGAGAAAAACTAAAGGCTTTTTTTCTAAATTCTGGTACAAGACAAGGCTGTCTGCTCTGAACACTCCTCTTCAACAAAGTACTGGAAGTGCTTGCTATAGCAATCAGGCAAGAAAAAGATATCAAGGGAATCCAGATAGGAAAGGAAGAAGTCAAGCTCTCATTGTTTGCAGATGACATGATACTCTACTTAGAAAACCCTAAAAACTCTACCAAAAAGCTTCTAGAAACAATAGACTCATATAGCAAGGTGGCAGGCTACAAAATTAACACACGGAAATAAATAGCATTTTATACACTAATGATAGGGAAGAGATGGACGTCAAGAAAGCAATCCATTCATATTAGTGCCACACAAACTCAAAAATCTTGGAGCAAGATATTTGGTCAAATATCTTGACCAAAGACGTGAAGGAGCTTTACAAAGAAAACTATAAAGCCCTGCTTCAAGAAATAGGAGAGGACACATGGAAATGGAAACACATATACTGCTCATGGATTGGCAGGATTAACATCATTGAAATGGCACTACTCCCCCAAAGCATTATACAGATTTAATGTGATCCCCTTAAAAGTACCCATGACATTCTTCAAAGAAGTGGATCAAATACTTATGAAGTTCATCTGAAACAATAAACACCCTCAAATAGCTAAAGCACTACTAGGGAAAAGGAAAATGGGAGGCATTACTTTCCTCAACTTTAAACTCTACTACAAAGCAATAGTTATCAAAACAGCATGGTATTGGAATAAAGACAGACCCTCAGATCAGTGGAATAGGCTTGAGTTCTCAGAGAATGTTCCCCAGACATACAATCACCTAATTTTTGACAAAGGAGCAAGAAATCCTAAGTGGAGCAGGGAAAACCTTTTCAACAAGTGGTACTGGCAGAACTAGTTAGCCACTTGCAAAAAAAGGAAATTAGACCCCCAGTTAACATCATGTACGATGGTAAAACCCAAATGGATTAAAGACCTTGATATCAGACCTGATATCATAAGATATATAGAACAGCACGTTGGTAAACACTCTTTGACATTGAGACTAAAGGCATCTTCAAGGAGGAAACTGCAATTTCCAAACAAGTGGAAGCAGAGATCAACAGATGGGAATACATTAAGCTGAGAAGCTTCGGCATCTGAAAAGGAATTGAGCCCAGGATACAAGAGCCACCCACCGAGTGGGAGAAACTATTTGCCCACCACCCATCAGATAAGGGGCTAATATCCAAAATATACAAGGCGCTGACAAAACTTTACAAGAAAAAAAATTTAACCCCGTCAAAAAATAGGGAGAATAAATGAACAGACTCTATGATAAAAAAGAGAAATACAAATGGCCAAAAGGCACACGAAAAAATGCTCCTCGTCACTAATCATCAGGGAGATGCAAATCAAAACAACGATGAGATACCACCTCACACCACAGAGATTGGCATACATCACTAAGAATGGGAATAACCAGTGCTGGCGAGGATGTGGAGAGAAAAGAACTCTTATCCACTGCTGGTGGGAATGCTGTCTAGTCCAACCTCTATGAAAAGCGATATGGAGATTCCTCCAAAATCTGGAAATTGAGCTTCCATTCGACCCAGCTATCCCACTCTAGGGATAAACCCTTAGAACACAAGAATACAACACAAAAACCCCTTCCTCACACCTATATTTATTGCAGCACTATTCACAAGAGGTAGGCTCTGGAAACACCCAAGATGCCCTTCAACAGACAAATGGCTAACGAAATGTGGTACATACACAGCTCTCACTGTTTGCAGATGACATGATACTCTACTTAGAAACTCTAAAGACGGGGGTCGGGCGGTGGCGCTGGAGATAAGGTACCTGCGCTTACCTAGGACGGACCGCGGTTCGATCCCCCGGTTCCCCATATGGTCCCCCGTGCCTGCCAGGAGCGACTTCTGAGTGAATAGCCAGGAGTAACCCCTGAGCATCACCGGGTGTGGCCCAAAAACCAAAAAAAAAAAAAAACAAAACTCTAAAGACTCTACCAAAAAGCTTCTAGAAATAATATATTCATATAACAAAGTGGTTGGCTACAAAATTAGCACACAAAAATCAATGGCCTTTTTATACACCAATAATGATAGAGAATCAATGGACATTAAGAAAACAACCCCATAGTGCCACACAAACTCAAATATCTTGGAGTCAACCTGACTAAAGATGTGAAGGATCTATACAAAGGAAACTTCAAAACACTGCTCCAAGTGATAAGAGAGGACACGTGGAAATAGAAATACATACCCTGCTCATGGATTGGCAGGATCAACATAATTGAAATGGCAATACTTCCAAAAGCATTGTACAGATTTAATGTGATTCCTCTAATGATATCCATTACATTCTTCAAAGAAGTGGATCAAACACTTCTAAAATTTATTTGGAACAATAAATACCCTCGAATAGCTAAAGCACTCCTTGGGAAAAGGAATATGGGAGGCATTACTTTCCCAAATTTTAAGCTGTACTACAAATCAACAGTTATCAAAACAGCATGGTATTGGAATAAAGATAGACCCTCAGATCAGTCGAATAGGCTTGAGTACTCAGAAAATGCTCCCCAGACATACAATCATCTAGTTTTTGATAAACGAGCAAGAAATCCTAAGTTGAGTAAAGAAAGCCTCTTCAACAAGTGGTGTTGGCACAACTGGTTAGCCACTTGCAAAAAAGTGAACTCAGACCATCAGCTAACACCATGTATGAAGGTAAAATCCAAATGAATTAAAGACCTTGATATCAGACCTGATACCATAAGATATATAGAATAACACATAGGTAAAACACTCCATGACATTGAGACTAATGAGATGGTAATATATTAAGCTGAGAAGCTTAATAGAGATGAGAATATATTAAGCTGAGAAGCTTCTGCACCTCAAAGGAGATAGTGCCCAGAATACAAAAGCCACCTGAGTGGGAGAAATTATTTACTCAATACCCATCAGATAAAGGACTAATATTCAAAATATACAAGGTACTGACAGAACTATACAAGAAAAAAAATCTCACCCCATCAAAAAATGGGGAGAAGAAATGAACAGACACTTTGTAAAAGAAGAAATGCAAATGGCCAAAAGGCACATGACAAGATGCTCAACATCACTACTCATCAGGGAGATGCAAATCAAAGCAACTATGAGGTACCACCTCACGCCACTGAGATTGGCGCACATCACAAAGAAGGAAAACAAGCAGTGCTGGCGGGAATGTGAAGAGAAAGAACTCTTTTTTCAATGCTGGTGGGAATGCTGTCTAGTCCAACCTTTATGGAAAGTGATATGGAGATTCCTCCACAAACTGGAAATTGAGCTCCATACGATCTATCTATACCACTCCTAGGGATATACCTGAGAAACACAAAAATACAATACAAAAATCCCTTCCTCACACCTATATTCATTGCAGCGCTATTTACAATAGCAAGACTCTGAATACAACCAACATGCCCTTCAACAGATGAATGGCTAAAGAAACTGTTGTACATATACACAAAGGAATACTATGCAGCCGTCAGGAGAGATGAAGTCATGAAATTTTCCTATACATGATGGACATGGAGCCTATTATGCTGAGTGAAATAAGTCAGAGGGAGAGAGATAGACACAGAATAGTTTTGCTCATCTATGGGTTTTAAGAAAAATGAAAGACATTTTTGCAATAATTTTCAGAGACAAGAGAGATGAGGGCTGGAAGGTGCAGCTCATGACATGAAGCTCACCACATAGAGTGATAAATGCAGTTAGATAAATAACTACACTGAGAACTATCCTAACAATGTGAATGAATGAGGGAAGTAGAAAGCCTGTCTCGAGTACAGGTGTGGGTGGGGTGAGGAGGAGGGAGATCTGGGAAATTGGTGGTAGGAATCTTGCACTGGTGAAGGGGGTGTTCTTTACATGATTCTACTAATACAACTACAATCATATTTGTAATCATGGTGTTTAAATAAAGATAATTTAACAATAAAAAAAAGCATTCCCACTGAAGTCACACACAAAGAAAATCCATTATCTCCATCCTGTTTTGCCTTTTTGGGGGAGGGGGCACATCAGTGACGATCAGGGTTACTCTGTCCATGTGCTCTGAAATCGCTTCTGGTTTGGAGACTATATGGGATGCCAGGGGAACAAACCATGGTTAGTCCTAGGTCAGCTTCGTGCAAGGCAAAAACCCTACTGCTGTGCCACTGCTCTGGCCACACCATTCCTTTCTTTAATATCTTTATTTAGGCACCATGATTACAAATATGTTTGTAGTTGGATTTTAGTTATTAAAATAAAAACACCCCTTCACCAGTGCAACATTTCCACCACCAGTGCCCTCCATCTCTCTCCTCCCCCACACCTTTCCTGTATTTGGGTTTTCTCTATTCGTATCCAACATAGTATTAGGCGTCCTAGCAACAGCAATCAGCAAAAAAAGGGAAATCAAAGGGATACAAACTGGAATAGAGGAAGTCAAGCTATCTCTGTTTTCAGATGGCATGAGGATATACACTGAAGACCCCAAAAAGTGCCTAGAAACAATATATCAGTATATTAAAGTGGCTGGCTTCATAATCAATTAAAAAATGTGTTGCATTCCAGGAAAGAATTAAAGAGTCTGTGCAACTTAAAATAGAACAAACAGCAACATCACCACCAACAACAACGACAGCAAACAAAAGTACCTTTGAATCAACTTAATAAAAGAGGTGAGAAACCTATACTATGAAAATTTCAAAGTGCTTCAGAAAGAACTTGAGGGGGACCTAAGGAGTGGAAAAACATTTTTTGCATAAGAAGAATCAGTGTTATCAAAATTACCATAT
Organism: Crocidura indochinensis; assembly: GCA_004027635.1. Taxonomy (NCBI): domain Eukaryota; kingdom Metazoa; phylum Chordata; class Mammalia; order Eulipotyphla; family Soricidae; genus Crocidura; species Crocidura indochinensis. The sequence goes on from PVKC010019924.1 coordinate 11,732, forward strand.
TAAACTAATTATATATTTCATGCACTCCTTACCCAAATTCAGATAGTATTCTTCAAAGACTTATAACAGCTGATTATCAAGTTTGTGTGGAAATAAGACTGCATGTAGCCAAAACAGTTTTGAAAAGCAAGAAAATGGGAGAAATATCACTACATAACTTGAAGCTGTACTACAAAGCCACAGTGATCAAAACAGTATGGTATTGGAACAAAGACAAAAGTACAAATCAATGGAATAGAATATCAGTGAGCAACCCCCAAAAATTTGATCTTTGACAATTGAGCCAAGAAAATGAAATAAAATAAAGAGATCCTCTTCGACAAATGGTGTGGCAACAATTGGCTAAACATGTGTAGGAAATTAAACCTGGATCCATATCCTATACTTTACATCAATGCCAACTCAAAAGTGGAAAAAAAACCTTAATATTAGATGTAAATCCATAAACTACACAGAGAAAACATATGCAGAACACATCAAGATTGAAATCTCAAAGAATCTTCAGCAATACAATGCCAATGGAAAGGGCTATAGAATCAGATCTGAATATATGAGACTACATCAAACTAAAAATTTTCATTTTTCAAAAGAAACAAGGGTTAAAACTATAAGACAACTGAGTGGGAGAAAAAATTGCACTCAACAGTCAGATAAAGGGTTGATAACTAGGATATGCAAAATACTCACAAAATCTAAACCCCCATGAAAAAGGGGAGAGAAAATGAACAGATACCTATCTGAGGAAAAACAACAGATGTCCAACATGCATATGAAAAAATAAAAAAGAAATAACTATCATCTTACACCAGTGAAGATGGCACATATCCAAAAATTGGGAACAATTTTTGTTGGCATGGATGTGTTGAAAAAGGAGCTTGTACCTAAAAACAAATAAGGAAATCATTAAGAATTGCTACATATATACAAGGGACTACTACATAGCTATGAGGAACGATGCCATCATGCAATTCTCTGCAACATGGATTGAACTGGAACATATTATGGTAAATGGAGTAAGCTGAAGAAGAAGGATAAATACAGTATAAATATCACTTACCTGACATAATTTAGAATAGCTATATGAAGAATACAATGTTTTTAATGGGGTTTGTCAAGACCACTCTAGGACCCAGAGTATAGTGAGGAGAAGAGAAGAAACTGAGTAGATGAGAAAAAATAAAAAACAAACATGAAATGATGAGGAACAGGAGATAAGAATTCTCAAGTGCATTGTTGGTGTTAAGGGCAGAAACTAGGGGCCTTTGTGATATCACAATAGGTGGAGCATGGACCTTGAACATTGCCAAATCAGGATCCCCCAGGTCACCTATATGGTCCTCTCAACCTTTCAGGATTAATTTCTCAGAGTCAGAAGTAACCCCTAAGTGATACCTGGTGTGGCCCAAAAAGAAAAAATTAAAGGAAGACAGAACTGCCAACTATCTAAGCTAGAGTCAACAACAATGAAATAAAACTCAAACTTTCACAACCTAATTTTAGAAAGTGCCTCTTATTATGGTCACCAGGAGGCAGAGGTTTGTTAGCATAGGGTTTACTCTGAGAACATTGGTGGAGGGAGGTGGTAGGATTGGTCTTAAAATATTGGATGCGTAAAACCAAGCTAAGATTCTATTTTTAAATAAGGATGGTTTAAATAAAAAATTAATTGCATTTCAATTGAACTTAAAATATTTCTAACTATGTAAATACAAAATTTCAAGTATAATATATATTGTATCACATAATGATTTTATTTTATTATGTAAATATGCCTACGAAAACATTAAGTTGAGTAATTGTATAATAAGTTTATTTAGTTAATAAACATATGTAATCTCATTAATTTAATTAATAGAAGGATTTTCCTAACAGAAAAGCTCAAGGAAAGTAGGACTGTTCCATTGACTTTGTATGATTACATCACCCTAGCTCTCAGTCTGCTTCATTCAATCCGTGTCTCTACCCTACCCTGGTCGTCTCATTGAGAATTTAACCTCAATATTGGCTAGCCTCTCCCCCTAAACTGACTACTATGACATCATCCTCCCACTAAACAAACCACCAACTGGTAGAATCTTGGGGTTCCCATGGATTTGTCTGTAAACAAATTTGGATCATCACAATGAGAAATGACCAGTGACTAGTAGTCGGTACTGGACATTCTCTGTCTTCTGCCTCAGTGTCAGACACCTCTACATTGTCTCCTTATGCCTTGAATCTGTAGCTCATTTTTTCTCTTTCCTGACCATGTCAGGTAAGGAAAGAAACATTTCAATTTGTTCCTTAGATTCCTTACCCTAAAATCAGTAGTCAAGTAAAAATAGCTTGACAACTTGACAGGCCTTGTTTTAGTTTTGAATTTGCTGGTTGTATGCTAATATATTTCTATAATGAGTTTTACAATTAATTCTTGTTTACACAGTGTTTATTTCTTGTTTTTATACTATATCTTATATATACAATTTTGTATATTGTACATATATTTATGTGTTCTCATACATGTTTTTATCTTAGAGAGTGATCATTCTCTGTAGCTTCTGTCTTTTCTAATAGTGATTTTTGCATGGTAGCCATGTAAAAACTTAAATCAGCGACAGGAGTATTTCATCAGAAATAGACAAGTACAGTGGAAAAGTAGCAATATATACCAGGATATTGTGTCTGTAATGGTTTTTCAATTTGTATTTACAATCTATTTTAAATTCAATGCTGCTCTAAAAAGTAGTCACATTTTAGTTAAAATCAGTGAAAGGAGAAAAATTGGGAGGTGGGAGTGGGTGTGGAGTGCTGAGCTGTAAAGAGGCAAAGGTAAGGAAGTTTAGGATAACTGTCATTAAGCATTGACCAATCTAAACCAAGAAGGAGAGACTATATTTGGGACAGTAATCTAAAATTGGAGTGGGGAGACCAAGGAGGAGTTATAAAGGAAGGTGTAACAGTGTGGGAGAGAACATTGGCTAGAGGCAAAGATTTTATATTACAACAGAAAGGATATAATTATGTATACTATAATTTACTATAGCTAAACTGTATGTATGCTCTATCTAATTTCTGTTGCTTTCTGGTTAATATGCAGATAATATGAATGAACATAATAACAAAAACAAAGCCAGATCTAGAGATCCTGAACTATGCACCCTCAGTGGTATGTGACACCTCAAAATTTGCTAGGTGTGTCATCCAAATAAGATCACAACACTTTTGTAAATAAAGAGAAGAAGAAAAAAAGATCATAACACATCTAATGGCAAAGTTACATGGAAGACCACACTCAGCCTAAAAAATAAACAACACAAGAAGGCCCTACTACCAACACAAAACACAAACTAGAAAATCCTTAGCCAGTGAGTTTAGTAACAGCATCGAGAGAGAGAGAGAGAGAGAGAGAGAGAGAGAGAGAGAGAGAGAGAGAGAGAGAATTATTTCAAACTTACTGATAGCAGTTTTGGTCATTACAATACCTTTTTTATAACAAACAATAGGAAGCAAATTTGTGTCTGTAAAGGGACAGATTAGGGTGATGGTTGGGAAACTGGAGAAAATGGTGGAGGGAAGGTCACATTGGGGTGGGATTGGTGTTTGAATATTTAATGACTGGAATGACTTATAAAGAACTTGGTAAAGCATGGTGACATACCAAATTTTATATTGTGAAACAATAACTGAATTACCTTATACTTGAAATATCATTGCTGCTTTATATGCTTTTTCATATCATTATGTATATTTTATGTCTACCAATACATTCACATTTATTGCAATATAAAAGAAATGAGAGGCCCGGGAAATAGCATGGAGGTAAGGCATTTGTCTTTCATGCAAAAGGTCATTGGTTCGAATCCCAGTGCCCCATATGGTCCCCCGTGCCTGCCAGGAGCAATTTCTGAGCATGGAGCCAGGAGTAACCCCTGAGCACTGCCGGGTGTGACCCAAAAAGACCAAAAAAAAAAAAAAAAGAAATGACCATCTCTGTCTCATAACCATTTAAAACCTAAAGTCTGTGTTGTATGATATTAGTATGATCACCCAGCCTTTTTAAAGATATTGCTTTCTTGAAGGATTGTCCTCCAATATTTGAGACTGTGTTTACTGACTATGTGTTTCTTGCAAGCAGCAAAATTTTGAATTCAATTTTATTATTAATTTGCCACCCTGTCTCAACTGTGCATTTAGTTTATTGACATTAAGAGAGATGACGCATAGGGGATTTTATGTAATCTTCTTGAACTTTGATGTATTTTTGGGTGTATTTTGCCTAAAAGTAGAGCTTTCAGTTCTTCTTTTGTGGTTGGTTTTGAGTCTGTAAAGTTTCTGAGCTATTGTTTATCTGTGAATCTATGTATCCTTCCTTAAAGCCTGAATGAAAATGCCGAGTATTTGTGGCAAGGTAATCATTTCATTGTTAGTTCACTATATCTTCTCTATCTTCCAGCCTGGAGGGTGATAAATCTACTATAAATATTAAGGGTGCTTCTATGTAATTTTCCTTTTTGATATTGCTGCTTTTGGTATTTTATATCTATCTAGAGATAGAAATATCTATCATTTTTCATCATTGTGACTAGGTTAGAGTGCTTTTCTTTGGATCTCTTTTAGCTGGTAATCTTCCAGCATTCAGGATATTGGTGCATGCATTCAGGATATTGGTGCATGTACTTTTTAGCTCTGGGAACTTCTCAGTAAGGATGTCCTTAACTTTTGATACCTTTGTGGGGGGGTTTCTTCCTGGATCTCTGGGACTCCAATGATTCTTCTGTTGTTTCTATTAAATTTATCCCATAGTCCAATTGTCTGCTTACTTTGAGGATTTTTCCTTCATCTTCTGGCATTTATTTCAAGACTCTTTTCTAATCTTTTGTATGAAAGTATTATGCAGCTCATCTTCCAGCTCACTGATTCTGTCCTCAACAGATATAACTCTGCTGGTGAGGTCTTTCAGTGAATTATTCATTGCACCTACCAAGTTTTTTAGTCCTATTATCTCTGCAGTTTTATCATTTCAATTTACATATCATCTTGAGTTGTATTAAACATTAATTTTAAAGTCCTGGTGGTGCATGGATGGATGGTCAAGTCTTTCTCAGCCTGGCCTAGTACCTGCAGTCCCTTTGGCCTGGTGTGTCTGTAGGTATCAGGGTAATGATGAGGAAATGACCCACTGGCAGTTAGTTGAAGTTTCAGGAGACATCCAGCTTTATTACAAGGCTCTAACTGCTATGTACACATTTTCACATGACTTTTAAGCTAACCAACCTCTCTGCTCCCAACCTGTGTCTCTTTTCTCCTTCCTCTTTCCTCTTTCTTGTTGCTGCTTCCATGTACACCCTACCTCCAAGGCACTCCAATTACCAGTCACAGACCTTTCCCAGATGTAGGAGGGGTTCACTATCCAGGAAAGATAGGCAGAAAGTTGGGGGAAGGGTAACACTGAGTTTTATTTGCTGTTCATTTGGTTCATTCCATGATGCCTTTGAGTAGTTTGTACATCCTCAATATTTCCTCTCTAAAGTCCTTCTTATAGAGGCTATATAGGTGGCCCATACTAGTTGGGTCTTAAAAATTACCATATTCATTCTCTAAATACGATGATGGTGGTGGTGGGTGAGTATAAGGAAAAAGAGACTCTGTGACCCCTGGTCAGCCATGTGTGTGTGGGGAAACAGTTGGCCTGGGGACAAGCCATTTGAATATGCTCAAATGACTCTCAAAACTCAGTTGTTAAACAGAAAAGGAGGTATGTCTTTGTTTGATTTCTTATACTCTGGGTTCCATTACACTTGTCAGAAGTCGACATATTTCTGATTTAGAAAGGCTATTAGCTTTTTTATAACTTTAAGAAACTATGTGAAGGATCCTCTTGTTTGCAAGCAGTTCAGCTGCATTTATACTTTTGTACAGGAATCAGAATGTAGTATTTATCTTTTTGACCTGCCAATAAAAATCCAATTTTGTCATCTTCCCTATCTCTTTTAAGTAGATATCAAAAAGTGAAACTCTAGCAACCCCATAATGTCCCATATCAGCAGGAAGTAGTCAGATGAACGTGTGACTCCAGTTTTTAAAAATTCAGTTTTTGCTTCTTGAAGATAATTATATGTTTAATTTCTTTTTAGAGAAGAACCCCTGCATATGAGTCACATTTAAAAGAACATTTTTCTAAGTTGTCACTTGATATTTCAAATTTAAATAGTTTTTCTTTTTTGTTTTACACCTCTTACAACATGTAGGTAAATTGTATCTACTTCTAAGTTCAAAACAATGCTATTTTTACTGTTCCTACACAAAGTTTCTTTTTCTTTTCTGTTCCCTTGGCAATGAAGTGCTAAACTCCCTCCTAGGAGTAAAGGAACTGCTGTTTAAAATCAGTCCACCACTTACTTGAATCAGTTTGAATCAGCTTCCCTGACTAGGATCTTGACTTGAGGAATGATCTTTTGACTTGAAAAGGACCATTAACTTTCTGACTGCCTTGTATCATTAGATTACATCATCAGCTTCGATTGATCTTCATATCTACTTGAAACTTGATCAGCAGTGTAAAACAACATTTGGATACTGTTATTTATTCCTACCCCCACCATAAATTTTTTTCAAAGTAGGGAAAAGGGAGGAGATGTAAGGAAACAGATTCTTATGGCCCTTAGTCAGCCATAAGAGGGCTAACTGTCCCTTTAAGGGTAAATTTGTCAGTTTCCAGACCACCCCTTGTAATTGCAACGGGGGAGCAGTTGGCCTGGTGGCATATAAGCCAGGGTTGAAGTCCTGGGGAGACTGCCATATGCTGGATTGCTCCTGCTGGATGGTTGCTGCTGAATTGTTGGAGAAACTATTTGCCAAATCCCTGCTCTTGTTGCCTTTTGCTGCTTCTGCCACTATTTCCCTTTCTCTGGTCCTTTCATTGACTGACTCTTTGTCCTCAACCTGGTGGTGCTCAGAGGCTCAAAAATCACTCCTGGAAGAATAGAGAGACCATATGGGATGCCAGGGATCAAACCCCAATTGGTCTCATGCAAGGCAAATGCTGTGCTATTGCTCTGGCCTATGCCTATCAGGTTATGCGCTATGTGCTCAGAAATCGTTCCTGGCTTGGGGGACCATATGGGATGCTGGGGATTCAACCAAGGTC
>PVKC010019926.1:0-18854 GCA_004027635.1 Crocidura indochinensis
AAAAAAAAAAAAAAAAAAAAAAAAAAAAAAAAAAGCACTGCCGGGTGTGACACCCCCACCCCCATCCCCCAAATGCGGCTCTCAAAATAAATTTCAATCATGGTTTTGGTGAGATTTGGCTCAGTTGAAAAAAAAGGTTGCCGACCACTGTCTTAGGCCAAGGGAATTCCTTTTCTATTTTCCCTTAACACTTACTGTATCTATGAAAAAAAAACAAAACCAGAAAACAAAAAAACTTGCCACACCAGCACACTAGCTCCAGTTCATTTTTTTCTTCCTTTTTATTGTATTGTTTTGTTGCTGTTTTTTGTTTGTTTAGTTGTGTTTTTTTGTCATTGCTCTCTTTATTTTTGTTTCTTCCTTCAAATTTATATTTATAGCTTCCAGATGTGGTTCTACAGAACCACAAAACTTGAATCATCTTGTTCTGCCTCATAAATTGAAGGATGAAAAATAGTGGATGCAAATAGTGGATCAGGAGTAGTCACATGAACATTGGATGGAAATAAAAATTGATAAGACCTAGGCCGGAAGCTCTCACCACAATGGGGAATGGCAAAACTCCACTCCAAAGGCCTTTATTCCAAGCTTGGGGGGGGGGGGCTGCAGAATTCAGCCTTCCTCTCCTTCCTCCCAGACTCTGGGGCTATCCCTGGGCATCTGACCAGGGGACCAGCGAGGTGGGTGCCAGGGAGAAGTTTAAAGGGAACCCCAGGCTTTCCCCAATACCCACCCTGTACAAGAAGGTTGGGTTTGGTGAGGAGGCTGGTAAACTTTTGTCTTCTAGCTCAATACTGAACTCTTTCCTGTTCTGGGAGCGAGAAACTTTCACCAACACTGGGAATGGCAAGGCTCCATGCCAAAGTTCTTTTTTTACCGAGCTTAGGGGGGCTGCGGGGTTTAGGCTGCCCCCAGAAGCCTTCCTTCTCCTTTCTCCTGGACTCTGGGGCTATCCCTGGGTTCCCACCCAGGGGGCCAGCAAGGTGGGTGCTGGGGAGGAGTTTAAATGGGACCCCAGACTTTCCCCAGTCCCCACCCTGTATAAGAGAGGCTGGCTTGGGGAAGTCCCTGGCAATTTTCCTTCCAACCTTTGCCCATTATCAAACCACTTGGGTGGGGGCATACATAGTTTAATAAGATCTCATAGGATTTAGTTTATGTTTGCAACATACAGAATGTCTATTTTGTATACTGTCCTTCCCACCCTTAGCTTATCACATTGCAAGCTCATTTCTAGACCTTAACTCTGCACCCCCTCAACCTATTATGCCACATTTAACCCTTTTAATCCTCACTTCTTGGCTTCTCATGAAGCAGATCATTGTTCCCACTCAAGTCAGCTGCCCAACCAGTGCCCAAAGTTAAAAAATAGACATTCAGGCTGAGAAGAAACCAAACTTCTCTTCCTATTTATCTATTCTCTTCTTATTTATCTATTCCTATTTATCTACTCTCAGTGGCCTCCTGTCCTCCACCTCCACCTCCACCTCCCTTCACTGTGTACCTGTACTTTCTTGCTATCATACTCCATTGCTGAAAGGTCCCCATTCAAAGACATTTCCTGATAAGGGATTTCCTGAAGGCCAAATCACAGACCAAAGTGGTGTCCCGGATTCAACACCCTCACCCAGTCTATTTCTAAAGACATAAAAGGGACATATTTATTTCCTTGGAATATATTAGATGTATCCCCTTAACAGATATAACTATTTTTGAATATCCTCTTATATAGTGACAATTTTACCCACTGTTATTTTTTTTTTATCTTGTGATCTTTTAAGTAAGGAATTGTGGTAAAAGAGTCTCTCTGTTTAGAGTTCATGTTAGAACAAAGTTACGGGAATTATTGGACTTGTTCCCTCGACCCCCACATGCACCAATAATACCTTGTGGCTTTGTTCCTCATTTGAATAGGCACATTAAAATGGGAAAATATTACATATGCCAACAAGTTTTTATCTAATAGAAATAGGAACACAAATTTTGTAATGCAGTAAGGTCTTATACTTTGATCATTGGCATAATAACTTGGCTCAGGTCTCAAAAGAATGTGCATTGCCCATAAACCCCTGAGCCATGGATACCATCTACAGAAACAAACACAGTTGTCTATAACATCATCAGGAAGTAAACCTCTACCAGGGAAGACCCTACCGCTGCCCTGACATTGATTTATTATAATGAGTGTTCTCTTAACACCCAGACGTTTTAGCAACAGCAATAGTCTGCTTGTAGGATAGGTCTCTCCACATCTAATGGTGAGGTCAAACTAGAGGATGCTCCACATCATCCTGACTTGGATGAATGAAATGCACAAAACCCAGAATCTTTAACTACAGAAACCTGGCACCAACAAAAACTAATGTGGGAAAAAGTTTCACTGGGACCACAGAGAATGACTCATGGTTGGACAACCTAGTATGCCTGGAGCAAAGAGTCAGTCTTATGCCAGAAAACTTCAGGGATAAGGTCTCTTTGTATTTAGGTCAAGGCTTTTCCTTTTCATTTCTTCCATATTTTGCTTGGCCTATACAAACAACAATTGCTACTCTCACAGCGTTATTATTGTATTTTTTAAACTCTTATCCTTTAAAAAAGAAAATAAAAAGAGCTTATTAAACTTTATTGACTTTTTTGACTGTGGCCTTACTAAATAAAGGAGAAATTTTTATTGCATTTTATAATTCTAGATCTAAAATCTACTCATTCTGTTTCTCAGACTAGGATATGTTGATAAGGTATCACACTGAAGTTTGGTTTTCAATGTGATGCTAGGGGTATATGTCATATATATATGACATATGTATATATGTATATATACATATATGACATATGTATATATATACAAATATATATTTACTTTACAGATGCTATTTCTCACCTATCTAGAGTATTTTATAACTTAGCCATTCTCCAAATCTTCTATAAAATAATGGTTCAAGCCATTTATCATATGGAAACACAAGATCTGGGCTTCTGTAAATTTTTATTAATAAACCAATTAAGTTGCTTTCTGTATAATCCCTAAAGGGTTATGCACCAAGAAATTACTTTTACAACTGAATTGTCTCATTGAAACATGTTAAATATGCCTAAAATTGCCATAGAAGCATTTTTTTCTTTTTTTTTTTTTTGTCCCCTAAGAAGCATTTTTTTTTTCTTGCAGAACAGCAAAACTAGATAGAATATGGATTCATTTAAACACTTGGGAGACAGATGGTATAAAAAAATAAGATACAGGTGTAGCATCTTCCATTGACTTTTAATGTACCCCTTTTCTGTTGTGTTAAGCATTTTCATCAGCAAATGAAATAATTCTTTGGTAAAGTCAGTGACTTGCATATCCAGTTTGAATAATAAAATAAAGTTGTGGGGAATAACCCAATAAATTCTTACCCTAAGATATGGGCAATATCCTGGTTTAAATAAAGCTAAATAAAGAAAATCATAAGCCTAGCCAGGACAAGTCTTCCTAGGAAAATCAGAGTGAGGTAGGGAATGACTTGCAAGATACAAATTTAGGTGGGAAACTTCTTGCTAATGAAAGTATGGGAATAACAACCATGCTCTGTCTCAAGACTGTTTACCTACTGAAAGTTCTTCACTAATAAGTGTTTCCTTTCTTCTCTGTAACCATAGCAAATGACAAATATAGAGAAAGGGGCAAGGGTAATGGGAGTTGTGCCTAAAAAAATAGTTTAAGGACTCTTTCAAGCCTTTTTAAGCTAGCTTGCTATCTGCACAAGCTACATAAATCTGTCTCATTCTTTACAACAGACCCTGCTGGATAGAGGTAGAAGGTGCTAATCCAATTACCTTATTATGATAAAACACACATAAGTCAAAACTAAAATCAGAGTATGACTGTTAAAATGAAGACATATTCCCCCAAATTTTTTTATTTCAGAAAGTATAGTAATATTATTATTAATTTACTTACACATTTATATATTAAATAAATTATTTTGAGGTTCAGAGATATGTTGCAGAAGTAAATAGATATAAATCAAAACAATAAAAATTGTGGTTTTAGTAAATAGAGACGAAATGACAGTTAGATATAGAAATACTTAGAATTCTTGGAAGATTTAAGATAACTAAAAGCAAATGCAAGGGAAAGAATCTAAAGCAAAGAATATTAGACAAATGGGTAATTTTAAATAATGATTAATTGATTTTAGTTTCATTCATTAGCATTAAGAAAGTACTACATTTGGGTAGATAAAAGATAAAGCTTATGTTTGACAACATTTTTAATGAAGTGTAAGTAATAGTTTGAAAGTCTATGAAAACAAAAGGAAAATAATACATTCATGAATTTCTAATGTGAAAGACTGAGAATATAAAGAAAACATAAAAGTAGATTCACAATAAGTAAAACAAGCAAATAAGCATAATAAAACTGGGTGACTAACCAAAGGAGTTAGAGTGTATATGATATATGAAAAATATTGTAATATAATTGTCAGTGATGACTATAGACCAAGGCTAAAGAACACAGAAAAATATTATTTTATACGAAACATAAAATGGAGTCACTTTCTTAAAATAAATTAGAAAATATTTAGGGCAATTTCAAATATGTGGTTCAGTAAAATGTGATCTCCATTAGTTTTAACATTCCAATAGTTTCATTAATAAAAAGAAGATAACAGTTAACATTAGTTTGGTGAAGTGTTGGGTCACACCTGGTGTGGCTCAGGGATTACTCCTGTTTCACACTCAAAAATTACTCTTGGCAGACTTGTCGGACCATATGGGATACAGGGATCAAACCCAGTTCAACTGCATGCAAGGCAATCACCCAACCAGTTATGCTAGGGCCTTACAGGCAAAATTAATTTTATAATGTGTTTATATAACTCAACATATCCCAACTATTACTTCAACACATGAATTTCAAGAGACTAAAATAAGTGCACAAAATAAATCCACAACATGCATACTTACCTGCTACTAGTGTTTTCTCTCGCTTTAATGTTTTATTCAGTGATTTCTTCACTTTGTCATTTCTCTGCTTAAGTTCCTCTATGGTTGATATATTTCATTCATAATAAAACTAAATTTAATGCAGGGGTTAAGATGCTCATTCTACATGTGATTGGTCATTGATTTAACCCCTTTTACCACCACAATTGCCCACCACCACCACCACCACTATGAGTTATTCAAGCACAGAACCAGAAGTAAGAAATAGACCCAAATCACTCTTGTGTCTAGTTCAAAAGTCAAACCAAATTAAACAAAAAGTGAATTCTTTCAAAGACTTTTTTCTATTTCATAGGCCCTGCTCTTAGCCTGCTGATTTATATCCTGCTAATTCTTTCCCCTCTTTTTCTGATCACTTCTTAGTCAAAAACAGCCTCTATATTTTTTAGTCATTCTGCTATGACACACAAAAGACAAATACTCCAAGTCCCACTCCCCCCCCCCTTTTTGGGAGGTGGGAATACCTACACATGTAGGTGCTCAGGACTTAGTCTTGACTCTGCTTGTAGGTCTTTCTCCTAGGGTGCTGTGGATCAAACCCAGTTTGGCTACATATCAGGTAAATATGTTATTCACCGCACTATTTCTCAACCCCCCAATTTTTCTATTTTTTCATGCTTAGATCTCTCTAACATCAAATTAAAAGTCACATACTTTATTAAGTTGGGCTTGTATCACACACACTAAAAATGGCTATTTATAGCACATGGTTCAAAGTTGTATGTTCTCTGTTGAATCTCAACTTTGTTTTCTTTATATGTTTATAGAGCTTTACGTTTGTTGAGAAATATTTATTTGTTTTGTTTTTGCTTTGTCTAACAGCCATATCCAGTGATACTTAAGGCTTACTTATGACTCTTCACTCATGTATCTTTCCTGGTGGGCAAAGGGGACTTTTTGTGGTGTTGAGGATAAAGCCAGGATCAGTGGTATACAACACCCTACCCACTCTACTCCTTTCTGGCTCCAAGAATGATGTACTGCAAAGTCTCCAAATATACCAAGACTCTTACTACTCTTATTAACATGCAATATACTTCAAGATTAATATGTAATGTTAATTGTAATATACTTTAAGATTATTAACTGAGACCATAGAAATTTATGAGCCTATTTTAACACATAGTAAAAATCTATTCATATACACAATTTTATCACAGAAAAAATATATTGCAAACTTTAAAGTTTGTATGTATATGCTATGACCAGGAGTCAGGTCTCAAAATAAAAGAATAAAGTGACAAAATATGTTCTTCCAACTTCAAAGGACAATAAATGTCAAAAAACAGGGAGAAATTTGTTTATGTTCTTTTATACTATATAATAGATGTACATATAAATATATTGCTATTTAATTAAAACTTTAACTACTTGTCGATATTTCCTATAAACTAAACCATCTTGATAGATATTTAATTCATTTGTATCTATAGTTTCAGTACTATAAGCATCAGCTGGTGTATATTTCAGTTTTTCTAAATGAGGAAACAAACATGAATAAAATTAAATAAGTTATAATGAATTAGTAAAATTATTGATGAATTACACTAGTCTTGAAAGCAGCAAAATATATTAGTAGACTATTATTGCTACACTATTGCTCCTATTTTTCTTTTTCTTTTTCTTTTTTTTTGGGGGGGGGTTTGGTTTTTGGGCCACACCCGGTGACGCTCAGGGGTTACTCCTGGCTATTCGCACAGAAGTCGCTCCTAGCAGGCACGGGGGGACCATATGGGGAACCGGGGGATCGAACCACGGTTCGTCCTAGGTTAGCGCAGGCACCTTACCTCCAGCGCCACCGCCCGGCCCCCCAACCTATTTTTTCTTTTGAGATAGGCATCACAATTCAAATATCTGAGGCATGAACACGAACAAGTACTATCATGATTATATTATGACTAGATCATTCTATCATACTCCATCTAAAAACACTCATGTTAACCAGATTTCTTTAATTTAGTACAATATTCAGTATTCTTTAATTTATAATGCAATGTTCTTTAATTTAGTACAATTTGTATGTTCAAATGCACAATTTGCAATGTCCTATAAGTTTTGTGCTTATATACTTGGTGTCTATTTCTCTAGCAAAATAGTTTTAAAATATTATTATTCAGCACTATATTTAAATAGTGATGATATTAATGGTACTGGTATATCACCTCATTACCACCAAAAGGATTGAATACCACCCCACACATTTGATTTTTGAGGTTTATTTTTGTTTATTTATTGGGGCCATATAAATTTATGGTTAGGATATGACTGTGCTCAGGACTCACTTCTGGCAGTGCTCAGGGCATCATGACATGTGGTGTCAAGAATAAAATCCAGGTTATCCCTCCACTAGGCAATATCCTTTCCTGCTATCTGATCTATCCCTACTTGCTGTTTCTTTTAATAGAAAAAAAATTCTAACAACAGAGCAGAAAAGGGAATGGAGCAATAGTACAGCAGGTAAGGCATTTGCCGTGTACATGGTCAATCAGTGTTCAATTACTGCATCAGATATGGTCCTCCAAGCTTACCAGGAGTGATTTCTGAGTTCAGAGTCAGAAGTAATCCCTGAGCATTTACCGGGTGTGGCCCTCTCACGAAAAAACAATAGAGAAGAAATATTGTGCAAAAATTTAAGAATATTGGAAATAATTTATTTAAAAGTACAAAACTACTTAGAATTTGCATAGATATTTTGTTAAGATTTTCTTTCTCTTTTTAACTTTTTTAATATTTACTAATGTATCTTTTAATATGTTGTGGTTTGCAATTCTGTTAATGATGTGCTCATTGCAGACATTATTCCATCACACTCATCAGCAAAGTGTCAGTTTACTCTACCAAAGTTTCCTCATGTTTGAACTATCTGCCTTTTGCCACTAAACTGTTCCATAGAAACTCCAGGTTTGTCTTTGCCATTTGCTACTCTCTTACACATCCTTATGTTATACATAAGTTACACATTCTTATGTGTACCCCTGTATTTATATCTCTTGTGTATCAATAAATACCACTAATGAGAGAGATCATTCTGTATCTATTCCTTTCTTCATAGCATTTTACATATTGCAGATTAATACAAAGATGTACCACAATTTCCTGATGCCTGATTTTAGCATTTATTAGAAGTATTTATTCCTATGGCTAAAGTAGAATATTTCCAAACAACTTAATATGGAATATATTAATTTATTTACTGTAGCTTCTTCACCCTTCTCTTTGTTCAATGGATTTCAAGAGACCCTTAATAAATATTTTTCACAATGAAGATAATTTTCCAAACACTTTTTAAAAGAGCAATCAATATTCATTGCTCAAAATCAGAATTACTTAACCTTTGCATGATTAATTCAATCCATCTTCTTCCACTTTGCTCTTTATAGCACTTATAAAATTATGGAAAGGCATCACACTTGGTCAAAATAGGTTTGAAGTAGAGTATCTTGGAAAGTGTAAAAATATGAAACAGATAACTATGAATTGTCACATTGTGAAATGAAACTATGTGAACATACTCATATGGCATTGATCAGTTGGTAAACAACCTACACCAAAAACTGTGATTACAAAATGGTAAAAATGTATGTAGTAATTAGGCAAAAACACACACATACACACAAACAACTCTAATGCTAATACCATTTTTGTAAGTATCATGGTAGTGAAAGAAGAGAAATTCTTAATTAAAAAAAATTGGAGTAAAACAAATAAGAAAACTTAAAACCAAGGAATCTTTTAGTCTTGATTTTTACAATGAATTAGCCAGAAAGTAACAGCCATTTAATTAATCTACTTTTCATTTTGGCACTGATTTGTGAATTACTTAAATGTGTCTTGAATATAGTGTATTCTAGAATTTGGAGCTAGTAATAAATTAGTTAACATGCAAAGCCACTTTACATTCAATGGTCTTTCTGTAGTCCTTGTAATCTTAGATTTCAAATAAGTGAAAAAATATATTGGCTCATTTCAGCAAGAGAGTAATATTATTTGATTTAAAAATATTATTTGATTTATGTGTTCTACAGATTGTACTGTTCTATACATAATTAACTAATGTGAATAAAGGAATGCAACCAATTCAAGTTCATTTTAATAATCATTACCTCATTGAAACATGGTAAGGTGGTGATAAATGAACCTATATTCATTGAAATTTATCAAGATAGAACAATCAATTTATGGATATTTACTGACTAATGGTAGCTAATACAAGTTTTTTTAATCTTTGTTATTCAATTTGTTTGGTTGTTTTAGCCATATCTGGCAGTGCTCAGATTATTTCTCAGTCTGCATTCGGGAACACTTCTGGAGTGAATCAGGTTACTCTATGGAATGCCAAGGATGAAACCTAAGTCAGTAATGTGTAAGACAAGCCTATTATGCATTGTACTATCTCTCTGGCCCCTATTTTTTGATATCTTAATTATTAAACATCTGTTATCTAGTTTCTCTATGTCCCAATTATTTAAGTTTACAACTTTTTTGCCCTTCCTAGCTTCCATAAATAATAGAGCCCTGGAGATTCCATTATAAAGAAATTCACAAAGAAGCAAGAGATAACTGTTAATAACTAGATTCAATGAAGCATAGAAAATATACTCTGAATATTTAATAAGGAAACTGCACTTACATTGCATTAAGCTCCTACAGCTATCAAGTCAAGTTTAATAAAAAATAACATTTGATGCACTTGTGAAGGGATTGGTGTTGGACAGTTTATGACTGAAACTCAATCATGAACAGCTTTTTAACTATGTATCTCACAGTGTTTCAATTACATAAATAAAAAAGATTACAGAATAGAAAGAAAAGCAAGGTTTGTTAGTTTTCTATAGGTGATAAACCTAGTGGTTAGAGCATATGCCTAGCATGTGGAGGACCTTCAACTTAATCTCTCTCTCAACACTTAATGCCATGCTTCTATACTCCCAAACCATTGAAGTTAGCAGCCCTATGACCCAAAACATTGCAGGGAGACTGGTGCTCCTAACACCCCCAGACTCAGACAGCTGTGTCATTGAACTCAAGTACTGAAGCATCAGGTCTTTTAAATGGTGCAATGAGTTGTCACACTGAGCTCCACTGTGTTAGCCACAATAAAAATAAAGGAAAAAAATGAAAATAAAATTTAATCTTAAGCCAAGAATAATATCTATTTAATTTTAATATAACCCTGTTAAAATTTAGATTATAATAACACATTCACAGAGTTCAGTTATAATTACTCAAAATGGCTAAATTTTATGTTTTTTTTTTTAATTTGGGGGTTATACTCAGCAATGCTTGGGGTTACTTACTCATGGTCCTACATTCTTGAATTACTATTGACAGTGCATGAGAGACCATATAAGGTGCTGAGGGTTGAATCCAGTTTGATCTAATACAAGGCAAAAGCTCTACTCACAGTTCTATCTCTCTTATATTCAGTTCATATTAAGAAACCTAAAGTCATGAGGTAAAACTTCCTCCTGTTCTTGCATCCTATTTCACTATGGGTTTATTTTTATATTTTTTACCACTATTGGTACTTATTCTTTGATTACATATTTAATAAATATTGTACTTGTTTTTATAATATTCTTTAGAAAAACACAATAGCTATCAAACACAAAGGCTCACAATAATTTAAAATTATTGAGTTGAAGTCAGAGCAATAGCACAGTGGAAGGGTATTTGCCTTGCACATGGCCTACCTGGGACTGAGATCTAGCTGGGTTTGATCTCTGGCAACTCATGTGGTTCCCTGAGCCTACCTTGAATGATTTCTTAATGCAGAGCCAGAAGTAATCCCTGAGTGTCACCAGGAGTGCTTCCTCCCCACCCCCAAATGAAATAAAATGATCAGAGTAGAGTCAATACAACTGAAACGAAAGAGTTTTGGTATAAATAATGTGTATACATATAACAAAAATTTGGGGTAGAATAAAAATGTGAATATCATTAAAGAAATAAAATATGTAAAAATTGACGAGAGCTGGTCCTAGTTTCATCATCATTCAACCACACCTGATAACTCTTCAAGTAACTTTGGAGATACATTTTATGTTTCTAAACTTTTCTTTGTTCATGTATTTCTTTTGTCTGGAATTATGGTTTAACTGAGTGACAACTCAGTTGTCTCCTATTTATCTGATCTATAAATTTTATCTTTATAAAGCCACTTACATATACCCTCAATCACATATTGCAATATATTTTTGTCCAGTGTCATTTCTGGAGTACTTGAAGTTCTGGTAGTTTCTCTGATTACTTAGACCAAAGGGTCTGGGTCATGCTTTTCAAAGGCTGAATGATGTGAAAATAAAAGGTAGTATTTAGTTATTATTCGCTGAACTGAATTGATGAGATCACTAAAAATTCAAACTCCCTCAAGGTCTTCATTGTTAAATGTCACTTCAGACTTAGGCAGCAATGATGAATCATGGCTTCTGAAAAAATAAAGAATCTTATTTAAAATAGGCATCTGTTACTAGGGAACAGAGCAAGTTTCCTCGGCCGAGTTTTAAGAAATAATTTTATCAACGTAACTTATATCTGCAAAAGAATTCCTGTGCATATGGGGTAGGAACAGAAAGAAAGAGAAAGAAAAGAGAAAACACCTAAATGCTCCATATCACTTTCGTTAAAGGTTGGACTAGATAGCATTCACAGCAGCTGTGGATAAGAGTTCCTTTCTCTCCACATATCCACCAGCACTGCTTGTTCTCATTCTTTGTGATGTGCACCAATCTCTGTGGTTTGAGATGGTACCTCATAGTCCTTTGGATTTTCATCTCCCTGATGATTAGTGATGTGGAGCATTTTCTCATGTGCCTCTTGGCGATTTGTATTTCTTCTTTGACAAAGTGTCTGTTCATTTCTTCTCCCTATTTTTTGATGGGATTAATTTTTTTCTGGTAAAGTTGTCAGTGCCTTGTATATTTTGGATATAAGCCCCTTAGATAAGGGTATTGGTATTGATAATGGGTATTGGGTCAATAGTTTCTTCCACTCAGTGGGTGGCTCTTGTATCCTGGGCACTGTTTCCTTTGAGGTGCAGAAGCTTCTCAGCTTAATATATTCCCATCTGTTTATCTCTGCTTCCACTTGTTTGGAGAGTGCAGTTTCCTCCTTGAAGATGCCTTTAGTCTCAATGCCATGAAGTGTTTTACCTACATCTTGTTCTGTATACCTTATGGTTTCAAGTCTGACATCAAGGTATTTAATCCATTTGGATTTTACCTTCATACATGATGTTAGCTGGGGGTCTAAGTTTGCTTTTTTGCAAGTGGCTAACCAGTTGTGCCAACACCACTTGTTAAAGAGGCTTTCCCTGCTCCATTTAGGATTTCTTGCTACTTTATCAAAAATTAGGTGATTGGATATCTGGGGAGCATTCTCTGAGTACTCACGCCTATTCCACTTTATTTGAATAAAGACAGGCCTGTCTTTATTCCAATACCATGCTGTTTCGATAACTATTGCTTTGTAATACAGTTTAAAATTGTGGAGAGTGATGCCTCCCATATTTCTTTTCCCAAGGAGTACTTTAGCTATTAGAGGGTGTCTATTGTTCCAAATGAATTTCAGAACTGTTTAATCCACTTTGAAATATGTCATGGGTATCTTTAGAGGAATCACATTAAATCTGTACAATGCTTTGGTGAGTACTGCTATTTTAATTATGTTAATGCTGCCAATCCATGAACAGGGTATGTGTTTCCATTTCTGAGTGTCCACTCTTATTTCTTGAAGCAGTGTTTTATAGTTTTCTTTGTAAAGGTCCTTCATGTCTTTAGTCAAGTTGACTTCAAGATACTTGAGTTTGTGTGGCACTAATGAGAATAGGGTTATTTTCTTAATGTCCATTTCTTCCCTATCATTATAAAAAGGCCATTGATCTTTTTTGCATGCTAATTTTGTGGTCTGCCACCTTGTTATATGAGTCTATTGTTTCTAGAAGCTTTTTGGTAGTCTTTAGGGTTTTCTAAGTAGAGTATCATGTCATCTGCAAACAGTGAGAGCTTGACTTCTTCCTTTCCTATCTGGATTCCCTTGATCTGAAAGTACAATATACCAATCTCTTTAAATCTATCTTCAAAGTGATTTTTATTTTTGTTATTTTTGTTAAATGATTTTTTTCAGAGCATCTAATAAAGTGAATTAAATAAGACTTTAAATGTAAATGAACAACTTAGTACTGGGAGGTTAATTAAAAAGGAGAAAAAGGTAAAACATAGATTTGTTGAAAATAGTATTGGCAAACTACCTATAAGATTAGCAGGTGTGTTAGACTCACTTAATCAGTAATTTGGGGAGGGTTGGAGAAAAGTACAGGAGATAGAATGCCTGCTTTGTTCACAGCCACTTTGGTTTGATCCCTAGAATCCCATATGATAACCAAAGCACCACTCGAAGTGCAAGGCCAGGAGTAAGTCTTGAGTGTCACCAAGTGTTCTGCATTACAAAAAAATAAATAAATAAAAGGAAAACCAGCTATTTGGTTAAGTAGATGACTAATAATTAAGATGACATAGAGATGTCTTGAGCATCTCAACAGCTATTAATCTTTAAGATTAATAAAACCACTAAAAATTAGCCAAAGATAAATTAGAAAAGAAATGGTAAATAGACAAAAAGAGGATGTTGAGGAAGAGAATGAGTAGATAAAATGTGAGAAAAGAAATGAAGAGAAAAAAGAAAGGAAAGGGGATAGAAAAAGAATGAGAAGATATTACATAAAAGGAGAGAAAAAACAAATGCATTTTAAAATCATATCTAAATACTCTGAGACTACATAAATATTTTTAACTTAATTTACACTATTTTATTTATTTATTCGTCACATAGTTCACATCACTGATCATTTGTTTTCAGGTTAGTGAGAGAGAAATTTTTAAAAAAGTAAAAACAAAAAGAAAAAAAGAAGGAAAAGAACAGAAAAATAAAGCAACAAGCAACTTTCTGAAATTTTTTGTATCTCCAAATAAAGTCATTAAGTCATTGACATGTTTGCTAAACTCTTGTTGCTACTTGACCATTTCTGCTACATTTGTTGACTTCAGAGAAACATTAGCATCTAAATTGTTGTTTACCTATGGGAATGATAGTATTAAACAAAAATGAAATTGTCAGCAGTCCATGAATTCCAAGCATTGCTGCTGATATTCCAACTTTTGCTAGAGGCACAGTAACTAGGTAAATATTTAATAAACATTTTTCTCTTGTATTTAATTTAATATCTAAATTGCCTTTTCTCTTTTGGTTTACAATTAGTGGTGAAAGTGATTATACTACTCGATTCATGACACATTGTCAATGACCTGTATAAAATATTTATTTTCTATATTCACTTTTTCCCTACATAACCCTTTAATGTAGCATTTTTAATACGTTGATTGTGTGATACATACTTATATAATCATTTTAAGTGTGTTTATGTGTCATTATTAAGTAATAATAATGGCACATAAATATCTTAAGTTGTCCTTACTTTTACATTAGTCTGATTTAAATATTCACTGCTATTACCATGTGGATATCGTCTGTTGATTCTAACGTAGGTCTGAGTCCATTGAATTTCACTCACCATCTATCTATAGTGTAAGACATCAACATTGACTACAATCTTTGCTATCACAGATGTCAAAGGTTATGCCCACCAATGTTTTCTGATGAGCCTGTAGTAGAATTTGACATAGCTTTACTAGATCATAGACATTGTCTGCACTCTGATTTCTAGAGGAAATGTAGTAATCTAAACTTCCAATAGCAGTTAATATTTTAGGACATGTTTGGAAATAGGAAATTTACCAATCAGAAAAAAATTTAAGAATGCATGGGTATTTGTAACTCTGCTGCTGATGGTACTTGATATCTCACTTCAGTTGTTTTCTCTACAGTTCAAAATTGCATGAGCTCCATTTGTCAGGATTTGTGATAAGCCAGTTTAGAGTGTGCCAATTTTAGCAATGTATCCATTTAATCAGTTCCATCTTATTTACACTAGTCTTATGTATTTTATCCTTTGATGTATATATTACTTTATTCAAAGGGGAATCTTCATAATACCTAAAAAAATGAGTCAATACACAGGCCAATTCTATCCTTAAGTAATTGAGGAATCAGAGAACTTTCCCCCAGATAGATAAATATAATTTAAGACATGGAACAAATGTGTTAGTTAAGAAATGTAGGGTGGTAAAATAATTATTCTGCTGAGAATGGCAAAAAAAAAGCCTATTCTATTTAGGGGAAATAATGAGTGCAACCGATATGGAAAAGCATACCCTGCTTTCCCACAAGATGAAATTCAATAATGGGAAGAAGTGACATCAAGCAGAAAAAGAGACAGAGACAGAGAGAGACAAGGAGAAAAAGAAGATTGTGCCAGACCAAGTAGAAACCATAGGACTTGGAATATAGTTTATATTATAGAAAAATTTCATAAACACTGAAAGGATATTATAAAATTATACGAGAAGAAAGCAAGATCTTTTCTGGCTTTTTATTCTATTTCTTCTTACTGTGTGTTTCTAATAAGGTCAGCACTGGGCACAAGTGTATATTAAACATTTGTAGTGTGATTAGTTGCAACAGAAATATACTGTTCATATGATACACCAGATTTCAATGCCTTGTTATTTTAAAGCAATATATATTAATAATTCTCATACTGAGATTCCATATTTTACACTAATATTATATCATATTTTACACAATTAATTTCTTCTGGTTTTTCTTTTCATCTTTAAAGGGCTTTTAGGTTAAGGGTTATTAGGTATTAGGATTTTTTCAACTCATGATGTGCATCTTTTTGTTGTGTTTTTGGGACCATATGCATGCCAGTGATCGAACTGGGTTAGCTGTATGTAGTATAAATACGTTAACATTTTTATTATCTTTCTGCTTCTTCATGTATTTCTTCTACAAACAAGCAATACTCCTCTAATAAGCATACTAAAGTCATATAGTATTATTTGAATTATCTTCAAATAAAATCTTTACACGGATAGGCAAAATATTACTGCTCAGGATCCAATTATTAAATGTAAAGTATAAACTGCCAGCAAAATGCACATATATTGCTTTTTTTCTTGGCTGTTTCTACAAAGTGTAAATTTATTTTAATTAAGTTACGTCTCTTATATGTAGACCATAGAACATAGCATCTAGCTAAAACTTTTCTGAAACATATTTAGTAATATGATTTTAAGAAAATAGGCACAATGTAGGCACATAAACTGAGATGCTTCCTCACAGATAGCATAGTTTAATAGTTGCCTCTTTAGATATAATTTGATTCTTCTACGTTTTATATTATTTTTTTCACTCTGCATCAGTCTCTCCTCTTAGACTGTAATATTCTTAAAGGCTAGAAGTGAAATTTGATCAGTGAGGTTAGCTTAAAATGTTTAATTGTTTTGCAAAGTGATTCACAAATGCAGAGATAAATTATAAAATTTCAGTAAGAAGTATTTTAAATTGGACATATAAAAGACAAAAATCTGGAAAGGTATTTTTGAAAACACTCATAAAAATGCATTTTCTGCAAAACAATACTCTCCATTTAACTACAGTATGTGGCATTTACTGTACTACTGTTAGTCCTTCCCCCCCTTCTTTTTATTCAAAATTAGTGGTGGAAAAATTTTAGCCAGTATTCTAAGTGATGTGTGGGCGTTTTCTCTGAACACATATCTTGTTGATATATAATGGGATATGTTCATATATTTTAACTCCCACATAATCTTCTAAACTGCTCTCCTGAAGTCTATATAGCATATAATCTAGTTGGATGGCTTTTGCCAGGGATTCTGGTATTATAATCATTTCAGGGCTAAAAATAACATTTAACTTTCTATTTTAATAGAAAATAAGTCTCCTTTCGGTCAACTATATATTAACAATAAATAATTCTTTACCCACCTGACATTATCTGGAAAGTCAGCAGTTAAAAATTGCTTTTTTGGATTCAGAGAGAGTACAAATGTAGGGCATTTGCCTTGCACCTGATCAGCTAGCATGGGATAGAACCATGGTAACCCATATAATCTTTCAAGGCCCACCAGGAGTAATCTCAGATTACAGAGCAAAGAGTAAGTACTAAGCACTGTCAGGTCTGCCCCCCCCAAATAAAAATATAAAATGAAATTTAATTTTAATACGTACACAGTGAAAACTCTAATGAATGCCTGATTATCAGACCTACTTTAAGCCATACTATGCTTTAGTTCTGTTAGGAAGAGAACAAATATTTTGACATTTTATTTTCTAGTAGTGGTTAGCTTTCATATTTATTTTGAAACATTCAGGAATGTCCAACTAAGTATTGACTTTCATCAACAATTCTGACATCTCAAATTAGCTTGGATTTCAGATCAAGAATGATTGCTTGCATGCCATTTGGGGAAGAATTTTGAAATAGTTTTATGATACCATGTAATCAAGAAGTATAATATAAACATGTGATTTAGAACAGTAATCTGTGTTTTCACTCCATATGGTCATATGCATTGTGCAAATTGACTATATTGAGATATTATCAAAATTCATTACTTTTATTTGTAATTGCAGCCACTCTGTCTTTTGGTGATACATACAGAGATTTTTGCAAACATTTATTAATTCATGGGGAATTTAATTTTTTAATCTTTATGGTTCTTGGCTAATGGCAGTCACACTTTTCTGACTTAGTTTTTAGATACCTAATTAAGACATCATAATCAATATACTTATTGACATATAATAGATATTTTCCTTTTTGCTATTCAGTACCCATTTTTATTTTATGATAAATTGACTCAAATCTTATTAAAATATTCACCCTTTGCAGCTGGGTATGTAGCTCATTGGTAAACCACATGTTTTCCCTATGAGGCATTGAATGCAATCTTCAGCTTGTAATAGCATCTAACAAAATCGTCTAATCTCTTAAAACATCAAAAATCATCTAGAATATAAAAAATATCTCAAATATTCATCCCTTGTCTCTATTTCTAAGATGATACCTCCAAACATTAAGTTTAGGGAAAGGTCTGAATCAGTCAACACATCTGATATCCAAGGAAAACTTTAAGTATGAACATCTGATCAAAATTGTGTGGTTAAGACTTGAAGAGGAGTTTTATGATGGATTATAAAAGGAAAAAAAATGTACATTTAACAATGCAGGTTCTGCAATTTGTGAAAAAAGCCCGGTCTCAAGAACGATGTTATTATGTGTGGAGTAAAGAAGAGGTTAGAGGGCCATAGATAACTAAGATCTCAGTGGCAATGCTATCCACTTCTAGGGGAAGATTAATTTGTTGATTCTTCTATCAGAAATTAGAGATCTAACAGAGTTGTTTAATCTTTCAAATTTTCATTTTTCTGTTTTTTCCCTGTTGATGTTTCTAATGATAAAAACACAATCTTTTCTATAACCTGTTAGTAGCTGCTTTATGTATTTTAATTAACTGTTAATTTGGTGCTATGTGTTAATGAGTATTAAATTCAAATAATTATTGATTCTTTATTCATTACATAATACCCAACCTATCTTTATTTTAATTATTTTTCTCTACCTGAAATATATTTTATCTGATCAAACATGACTGTTTCTGACAATTTCAGCATGCTATTTGCCTATTCGATTGAAAGTATATTTCAGTTTAAATGTGTTTTCCTTTTCTTTGTTTTTTGGGTCACCTTCAGGGGTTAATCCTGACTCTGCTCTCAGAAATCGCCACTGGCAAGTTCGGGGACCATATAAGATGCCCAGAATTGAACCACCATCTGTCCTGGGTGGGTCGTAAATGCCTATCTCTCTGGCCCTAAATATGCTTTTATAAAGTTAAAGTGAATTATGACTTTTCTAAACAGAAATGTTAGTTTTGTCTCCTGAT